>CABHPH010135577.1:0-26954 GCA_902168325.1 Peromyscus nudipes
AAAAAAAAAAAAAAAAAAAAAAAGTTAAAAAAATGTAACATCTTTGGTTCAGTCTGGTAGTGCAGACCTGTAAACACAGGTCCTTTGAAGGCTGGTATAGGAAGACCACAAGTGCAGAGCCTGCTCAGTCTACAGAATAATTTCAAGGCCAGACTATGCAACTTAGTGAGACACTGTCTAAATAAAAGGTAAATTGAGGGGCTGCAGAGATGGCTGCATGGGTAAGAGCTCTTCCAGGGGACCCGGGTTTATTTCCCAGCTCCCACATGGGGGCTCACAACTGTTGATAACTCCAGTTCCAGAAGACCTGATGCCCCTTTCTGACCTCTGCAGGCAGCACAGGCATGCATGTGATGCAATGGCATACATGTAAACAAAACATACATACAAAAATTTTTAAAGATATGTATATATGTATATGTGTGTGTGTATATATATGTGTGTGTGTATATATATGTATATGTATATATATGTGTGTATATATATATTGAGACAGGTTTTCTCCATGTAGTTTTGGTGCCTATCCTGGATCTCACTCTGTAGACCAGGCTGGCCTTGAACTCACAGAGATCCGCCTGGCTCTGCCTCCCGAGTGCTGGGATTAAAGGCACACACCACCGCCACCTGGCTAGAAATATATATTTTTGAGACAAGTCTCTCTATGTAGCCTTGACTGTTGTGGAATTTGCTATGTAGACCAGGCTGGCCTTGAAATTACAAATATCCCCCTGCCTCTGCTTCTCAAGTGCTGGAATTAAAAGTATGCCACCATGCTGGGCCCAAAATATAAATTTAAATTTAAAAAATAGAAAAGGTAAAATTAACTCTGTGGTGATGTTCTTGCTTGGCATCCTCAAAGCCCTAGGTTTTGAGTATCTTAGTACTACAAGGTGATAAAAGAAATTTCTGGACAGAGTGACACATGCTTATAATCTTAGTCTTTCAGAGACTGATGCAGAGGATTGCCAAACCAGTTTAGACAATATGGAAAACTATCTTTTTTTTTTTTTTTTTTTGTTTTTCGAGACAGGGTTTCTCTGTGTAGCTTTGCGCCTTTCCTGGAACTCGCTCTGTAGACCAGGCTTGGCCTCGAACTCACAGAGATGCGCCTGCCTCTGCCTCCCGAGTGCTGGGATTAAAGGCGTGCGCCACCACCGCCTGGCGGAAAACTATCTTATAAATATATTTTTAAAGATCTTTGCTTGAGTTTTACTCCTTATTCAGTGCAGTGGGACTAGAATGAATAAATAACAAGGTATTATGAAGTATATATACATCTATAAATTATTGTCAGTTTAAACTTGTAGTTAGTATAAATTTTCATTGTAGTGGTGTTTATGCTGGGACTACAGGCATGAACTACCACACTGTCCTTGCTGTTGCTTTTGAATGATATTTAGGTACAGATGTTTAGTATAACTTCTCTGACTGTAAGTAGAAGATGAAAGATCATAGGTGGCAAAATGGGGCATAACTAGTTAAAAAGAGTTGATGAGACTTAAGGAAATACATAAACTTATTGAATAGATAGATTTTTCATTAAATCAAAAAATATGCTTAACTGTGCTGACTGCCATTTTGAGTAATTTGTGGGCAAATATTAGAAGTTGGAATAAGCTGCTGGAATAGTTTGGCCCAAAATAGGAATTGATACACATCTTGAGGCTTGAGAAGTATACAGTTATTGAAGCCAGAAGGAGATCCTGACCTACATTATATTGTTTTCTAAGGATGACTAGAAGCCGAGCCCACTGGTAGCACATACCTGTTATCCCAACACTTGGGAGGGTTGTGAGTTTGAGGTAATTCTGGGATAACCCCTGTTACATACTGAGACCTTAACTCAAAAACAAAAAACAAGAGCACCTCAGCCCCCACCCCCAATGCACATGACCATGCTCACACATGCACACAGAGGTTGAACATCCTATGAGAAAGTCCTTTTTTGTCAGATCTACATTATATTTCTGACAGATATCTTACTTGATGTCTTCAGATAGCTATCAAGTAAGGCTTTCCTGGATTGCCATGACATTATATACTCTTTTAAAATGTTTTATAAGGTTTATTATTATTATGGATGTGTATATGTCGATGTGCATGCTGTGGTGGATGTGTGGAGGTCAGAGGATAACTTTGTGGAATCAGTTCTTTTCCTCTACCTTTCCATGGGTTTGGGGATTGAATGCACTCAGGTCACTAGGCCTGTGTAGCAAGCACTGTCATCCATTGAGCCATCTCACTAGCCCAAGAACAAACATCTTTTTCGTGTGTGTGTGTGTGTGTGTGTGTGTGTGTGTGTGTGTGTGTGTGTATTTCATTTATTTTCTGTGTGTGGGTGTTTTTGTGTGCATGTATGTCTGTGTACCATGTGCAGGCCTCATGCCCACAAAGGCCAGAAGAGGACATTGGATACCCTGGGGCTGGAGTTAGGGATGATTGTGAGCCTCCATGTGGCTGCTGAGAACCTTGGTCCTCTAGAGGGAAAAGCAGTCAGTGCTCTGAGCTGCTGAGCCGTCTCTCCTTTTCTCCTCTTTTTCATTTACTTGCATTGTGTGGTTGTTTAATTTCCTTTGTTTCATCCTAACATTTTCATGAACTTAAAGCCATAGATGTGGGTTTTATCAACATATCATTTATTATGAGACATTTTTCAGGATAGGAGGCTTTCGAACTGTCTTATGTTAGCATCAAGGAATAATACATTGTGATTTCTGTGAAGACTGAATAGCTCATTCCAGTAATGTGAGCAAGTATTATCTTTAACTGTTCATTGGATGGCTTCTGTGTGTGCTGTCCTGCAGATTTCTTGAGGATCCACAGGGAAGTAAGGCAGTTCCCATCATCAAGGATTTCTCAGGAGCTGGGTCATAGTACATTGTTCTGGAGATTAAACCCTGAATAAGATCCATAATTGTTCACTTTTATGCACTTACGACAATTTTCTCGGACATATTAGACAAGCATCCTGAGATGCTGGTAGTTTCTATAACTTGCACAAAGGAATGGTTTGGGCCTTCACAGGATATGGATAAGAAACTAAAATCATGCATGCCTCAATAAGATATAATGCTGTGGGTAGTTAAAGCAAATAGACGATCAAGTCATCACAAATTGCTGGGTTAAAGAGCCTTAGGTTGGGTAGTATCTTTGCTGGAAGGTATGTGTGGAGTAGGGTAAAGGACTGGAGGAAGCTATGTTCCATGTATATGCTACAATATTATAGGGCACAAGGACTCATCCAGTGAGCTGTGCCATGTGGGAATATAGGATATGTATAGATAATGGTAGGAGGGAAAAGTTGGGCATATAAGTTAGAAATGAAATGCTAAGTCGCTTACAAAGAAAATTTTTTGTTGTTTTGTTTTGATTTTTTGAGACAAGGTTTCTCTGTGTAACAGTTCTGGCTGTCCTAGAACTCGCTTTGTGGACCAGGCTTGCCTTGAACTCACAGAGATCCACCTGCCTCTGCCTCCTGAGTGCTGGGATTAAAGGCATGTACCACCACATCCAGCAAATGTTTTTGATCTTAAATATAAGAAAGGCATTGAAGAAGACATCACAAAATGCTGTATATGATTGCTTATTGGAATATTGGTGGAGAAACTACACTGGACTCAGTTCACATTGTGTTAGGAGCTTGGTTACAGGTGGCTTACTTTTGCCAGTCATAGGTAGAAGTATCTGGAATGAAAGATTTATAACAATGTACCCAGAAACTTTAATCTACCTTTATAGATGTTCTTGCTACATTTTAGAGTTGTGCCAATTTAACAGTGAGTGAATATAAATTTCCTTATCATTATCTTAAAAAGCTAATTGTATAAAGAAATGGACAGAAACAAGCTTAATGATTTTTGGGGTATTATTTGTTTGTTTTTGTTTCTTTGGCTTTTGAAGACAGGGTCTCACTGTGTAACTCTGGCTAGCTGGCCTGCAACTCATGGAGACCCTTCTGCCTCTGCCTCCCAAATTCGGGGATCAAAGTATGTATCACCACACCCAACAAGCTGAATGTTCTTGATAGAAACTTCAAGGTGTAGAGATATAAGAGCCTAAAGGGTTTTATTTCTTCTTAATTTTTAGTTTGAGACAGAAATGTGGGTATTCTTTTTACCGTGTGTCCATCTGCAAAGTCCCTCATATTGTCCTCTTATTATTTTAATGGAAATGGATATTAAGATGGCACCTTAGAACTTTTCACTGTAATCACCAGCTTTGCTAATTTTTGTTTATATTTATATTCCATCACAGGAGTTCCATCTTTTCCTCTGAAGACTTGACTATCTTGCTCCATGAAGGTCAGGACAATCTGACATGCACTTGTTTCTTGTCTCTTCACTTGAAGAATAGTTTTCATCCACTGTGTACGTTATTTTCTTAATAGGGAAGGGGAGGGGAGAACTATTTCCCCCCCTCCCCTTCCCTCCCCAGACCTTCAACAAATACCCTTCATTACTTTACCAAGATGGCAGACCCTATCATGGATCTGTTTGATGACCCAAATTTATTTGGCCTGGACTCTCTGACTGATGACAGCTTTAATCAGGTCACTCAAGACCCCATTGAAGAAGCACTTGGACTGCCAAGCTCTCTGGACTCCTTGGATCAGATGAACCAAGATGGTGGAGGTGGTGATGTGGGAAATTCATCAGCAAGTGACCTGGTTCCCCCACCAGAGGAAACAGCTCCCCCTGAACTTCCCAAAGAATCCACAGCTCCAGCTCCAGAATCCTTAACCTTGCATGATTATACCACTCAGCCCGCCAGCCAGGAGCAGCCAGCCCAACCTGTCTTACAGACATCAACGCCAACATCGGGACTCTTGCAGGTCTCCAAGAGCCAAGAGATCCTGAGCCAAGGGAATCCTTTCATGGGTGTCTCTGCCACAGCTGTCTCTCCCAGTAATACTGGAGGACAACCATCTCAGTCAGCCCCGAAGATTGTTATCCTTAAAGCCCCACCAAACTCCTCAGTCACAGGTGCCCATGTGGCACAAATTCAGGCACAAGGTATCACCAGTACAGCTCAGCCCCTAGTGGCTGGCACAGCCAATGGTGGGAAAGTCACTTTTACCAAAGTGCTAACTGGTACACCCCTTCGACCAGGTGTTTCCATTGTCTCTGGTAATACAGTGTTGGCAACCAAGGTCCCTGGGAACCAGGCTGCTGTTCAGCGCATTGTCCAGCCGAGCCGACCAGTGAAGCAGCTAGTCCTCCAGCCAGTTAAGGGTTCAGCTCCTGCTGGAAACCCTGGGGCTACGGGGCCCCCACTGAAGCCTGCGGTTACACTGACTTCTACACCTACTCAGGTGACTTGAGTGAAAGGGGGAGATGGATTGTGGTTTCATAGAGGACTTAGGAACAATGAGGGTGGAGGGAGAGAACACAGGTATATAAGAACTGTTTATAGGAAAGTATGTTTAGCTCTATCTTGTAGCCTGTGCACTTTTTCAGAACAAAGTCACTCTAACTGGGGCTAGTCCCAAGCTCATGGCATTCTTCCTGCTTTGGTCTCCAAGTGTTGGGATTACAGGCACTAACCACCATTCATGACTGTCCTTTTTTTTTTTTTTTTTTTTTTTTTGGCTTGGAACTTACTCTGTAGACCAGGCTGGTCTTGAACTCAGTGATCTACCTGCCTCTGCCTTCCAAATGCTGGGATTAAAGGCGTGTGCCACTACTGCCTAGCTGTCTTTGCTTTTCAGCATGAGCTTTGACAGCTCTTACCACATGCTGCAATGTACCTACCTGGTGCTGAATACAGTGAACAGTCTCTGTCCTTCCAGAGCTCAGTCTGCAAGAAAATATGGACAATTAAACAAAAATTCACAGTAAATGTATGCTATAAGTTGTCATTGAATATAGAGGATGTTCTGGGAACATATTTGCAAGACTTGTTAAGTGCTCCTTTTATCGATCTATTTATTTGTTGAGACAGATTCTTGCTGTATAGCCCAGGCTGGCCTGGGATTCTATATAGCTAAGGAAGGCTGGCCTCAAACTTGAGATCAACTTTCCTCCACCTTCTTACTGCTGGGATTAGAGGTGTGTGCCATCACACCAGTTTGGGGGTTTTTTGTTTGTTTTTGAGAGGTTCTTACTATGTAGTCCATCCAGGCTGTCCTCAGACTTGAAGTCCTCCGCCTCAGCTTCCTGATGCTGGGGTTACACACAGGTGCCACTGCACCTGCCTCTCCTGTTGTCACTCCTACTTCTGTCCTCTTCCTCCTTTTTATCATACAAAGGCAGAGCTCTGAAGAGGGGACCAGCAATGTTGGGAGCACTGGTAGGCATTCAAGCTAATGGAACAGCTGTGGAGGCATGGTTCATTTTACTCTTAAGAATTTTTCTCCTAATTTCTAAACATTAAATGCCTGCCTTAGAAGATAGCTGTTAAAAGGGGTGTGTGTGTGTGTGTGTGTGTGTGTGTGTGTGTGTGTGTGAGATAGGCTTGATACCCACTGGGTAGAGGTGTTACAGAAAAGATGCTCTAGAGACATATTGGAGAGTAAACAAAAATGGATTCTCCTCTGACATTCAGTTTTATGGGTCTCAAATGAAGAAAGCTGGTGTAAATATTTCTGTATATAATGTTCTTTAACGTCCCTCTTCTGTGATTTCCTTTTTCCATTGTAGGGTGAATCGAAACGCATCACCTTGGTCCTCCAACAGCCACAATCCGGAGGTCCCCAAGGACATCGGCATGTTGTGTTAGGGAGTCTACCAGGCAAGATAGTGTTACAGGGCAACCAACTGGCAGCGTTGACTCAAGCCAAGAATGCCCAGGGGCAGCCTGCCAAAGTAGTAACCATTCAGCTGCAGGTGCAACAGCCACAGCAGAAAATCCAGATTGTACCACAGCCTCCGTCATCACAGCCACAACCACAGCCGCCCCCCGCAGCCCAGCCATTGACACTTTCCTCTGTACAGCAGGCTCAGATCATGGGACCAGGACAAAGCCCAGGACAAAGACTCTCAGTACCACTCAAGATGGTGCTGCAGCCACAGGTGAGTGACTTGGAGAGGAAAGGAAACATCCCCTTAGGCTCCACTGCCTTCATTCAGTAGCTATTGTTGCTAACTGTGAGGAATTCTAATTTATGCTTTGGAACTGAGGTGCAAATTTTTATTTCCCCCTCTTAATAAATTAAGAATTATTGTTGAAGCTGGGTGGTGGTGGTACACACCTTTAATCACAGCACTCGGGAGGCAGAGGCAGGCAGATCTCTGTGAGTTCGAGGCCAGCCTGGTCTACAGAGTGAGATCCAGGACAGGCTCCAAAGCTACACAGAGAAACCCTGTCTCAAAAAAAACTCAAAAAAAAAAAAAAAAAAAAAAAAAAAAAAACCCAAAAAAAAAAAAAAAAAGAATTATTGTTGAGTTTGAGGAGATGATTTCTATAATATTTGTCTTTAACCTGTGGTCTTTCCTTGTTATAGTATTATGGGTGGGGAAAAAATTGGACTTGGGCTGTACTGCATAGCAGACTGTTTCCACACACACACTCCCCAAAAGAGCCAGGCATAGTGGCACTTGCCTTTAATCCCAGCACTCAGGGGAGGCAGAGGCAGGTGCATGTCTGTGAGTTTAGGCCACCCTGGTCTACATAGTGAATTCCAGGACAGCCAGAGCTACATAATAGACAAACCCTGACTCAAACAAAGAGATAGATAAAAATTGAAGGAAAGAATGTTTGAAATGATGATGCAGTTGTTGGCATGAGTGGGAGGATCTGAGTCTGGATCCCAAGCACCCGTGTGCAAACCAGCCCTACGGGCACGCCTGTGATCCCAGCACTGACGCGGGGGGACAGGAGGGTCCCTAGGGTTTTCTAGCCAGCTAGCTAAGCCAGATCAGCGAGGCCCCCAGTTCTGTGAGAGACCCTGTCTTAAGTGTGGTGATTCACACCTTTAATCCCAGTAGCTGTGAGGCAGAGGCAGGTGGATCTCTGAGAGTTCAAGGCCATCCTGGTCTTCATATTGAACTCCAGACCAGCTAGGACTACATAGTGAGAACATCTCTTTAAAAAAAAAAAAAAAAAAGTGGAAAGCAATTGAGGGAGACACAGAAAAGAAAACTGTCCTTTGGTCCCCCACGTGCATGTGCACACCCTCAACATGTACATACACATACAGCACACTCAAAATAAGTATTTAAAAATGGTGCTGAGGAGACAGCTTTATGGATAAGAATATAAGCATGGGGACCTGAGTTCAAATCCCAGCACCTACATTAAAAAGGTGGGTGTGGCAGATACATAGCCATGTAACCCTACTCCTGCAGGGGGACAAAAGAGGACTTTTGGGATTGTTGGTCACTAGCTTAGAATATCCATCATCTTCCTAGCTTATACGACTTATACACAAATTACTATTATTATTATTATTTCCATGAAATTGTGTCTCATTTGGCAAAGAAATAGTTCATGAATCTAGTAAGATGACTCAGTGATTAAGAGTACTCCTGCTTTTTCAGAGAACTTGAGTTCCGTTCCCAGAACCCACATCAGGTGGCTCATAACTGCCTGTAACTCCAGCTCCAATGCCTGGGCTCCTGAGGGCACCTGCACACTCATGCATATGTCTACACACATACACACACACCAGGGTGATAAAGGTAACCCAAGGGAATGATTCAAAGTTTTTAATGTTTAGGACAAAGATCAGTATTGGTTGCACAGGCTGTAATTTTTCTAAAATAGTGACTAAAAGCATGGCAAAAGAATATGTAAAGTTTGAGCCGGGTGCTGGTGGCGCAGGCCTTTAATCACAGCACTCGGAAGGCAGAGGCAGGCGGATCTCTGTGAGTTTGAGGCCAGCCTGGGCTATAGAGCAAGTTCTGGGACAGCCAGGGCTACACAGAGAAACCCTATCTCAAATTCCCCCATCCCCCCAATAAAAAAGAATATGTAAAGTTTAATTTTCTAGAATTCTTTTCTCATCAGAAACCACATTTATTTTTCAGATGGATCTAGGTTCAGTGAGTCTTAACTCTGAGTCTGATTTTTTAAGGCATTAGTAAGTACCTAGTTTGTGTTTTGTTTGTATGGTGTGTGTGCTTGTGTGTTAAGACAGGGTCTCATTATGTAACCCTTTGCTGGCCTGGAACTTAACTGTGTAGGCCAGGTTGACCTTGAACTACTGGGCAATCAATTTTATTTCCTCTGCCTCCCAAGTGCTAGAATTACAGGCCTATGCTCCCATGTCTGGCTGAGTATACCTGGTTTTTTTTAGGTCATTTAAATTGCAAACGTATTGAAATTGTAGTGTCCTTGTCTCTGCAGGCTGGCTCTTCTCAGGGAGCCTCTTCTGGGCTCTCTGTGGTTAAAGTTCTAAGTGCCAGTGAAGTGGCAGCCCTGTCAACACCAGCAAGTTGTGCTCCTCATCCTGGGGGAAAGACTGGAATGGAGGAGAACCGCAGGCTGGAGCACCAGAAAAAGCAAGAGAAAGCAAATCGGATTGTAGCAGAGGCCATTGCCAGGGCCCGGGCCCGGGGCGAGCAAAACATACCTCGAGTCCTGAATGAGGATGAGCTGCCTAGCGTCCGGCCAGAAGAGGAAGGTGAAAAGAAACGCAGGAAAAAGGGCAGTGGAGAAAGGCTGAAGGAGGAAAAGCCAAAGAAGAGCAAAACCTCCGGTGCCTCCAAAACGAAGGGCAAGAGTAAGCTCAAGTGAGTGCTCTTTGCTGCCCATGGGATGTTGGAGGCAGCACACTGCTGTGAAAATACGTGGGGAGGGGCGGTGTATAGCAGCTACCCACTGGACTTGTCCGAAGATTCGACCTTTTCTTTCTCTGTCCTGGTGCTTATATGGTTAACAGAAATGTTTAAATAGATGTATTTTCAAAAGGACATATGAATCGTGGTTCAGGCAGCTATGACTGCACATTCCTGACATTTGCATCACTGTCGTGTAGAAGAGATTTCTCAGTACCTCTACCATCTACTCATAAGAGAGCTACTGGACACAGTTCCCTGCCCTTAAACCTCAGTCACAGTCAGTCTTAGACCTTGTTGAGGGGGTGTGGCTTGCTCTGGTTCTTGTTGCAATCTTGTGTCCTTTTTCTTTTATTTCTTGTAGCTGCTTTTTTATGAGCTACTCCCTGCGTGTTCCTCAAACTGTGTAGCTGAAAGGCTTTTTCACCTTGTAAAGAAGCAGGTTTTGGGGGGCTGGAGATGGTTCAGCAGTGAAGAGTGCTTGTTGCTCTTGCAGATGACCAGAGTTCACTTCCCAAGCACCACCTGGCAGCTTACAACCATCTATAACTCCAGTTTAGATCTTATAACATTCTTCTGAGTTCTGCAGGCACCAGGCGCGCAGCTGGCACACCTACATATATGTAGACAAAACGCTTCTTCCACATAAAATACATGCATCTCAAAAAAAAAGGAATAAGTTTCATTCTGTTATTTGGTCCTCAGCAAAGTGTCTTTCAGGACAGGGTTACCCTTACAAGCCCAGGTGTCGTCTTTTTCAGACGCTCTACTCGGCAGTATTTGTACCGTAGACTGGAGTGTCTGGAAGTTTAGTGTGTGATATGGAAGTTTGTATTAGTGTGCTCTACCTCATGAAGTATGCTTGCCTTCATTTCCTGTTTAGCACCATCACTCCAGTAGTGGGCAAGAAGAGGAAACGGAACACGTCTTCTGACAACTCTGATGTGGAAGTCATGCCTGCGCAGTCTCCCCGGGAGGATGAGGAGAGCAGCATCCAGGTGAGGGACCGCTCTGGACATCTGAGCTGGAAACAGTCCATGTGGTCCAGCTAGCCTAGAGATGCTTATGTAGTTACATACATAACCTAGCCAGGCCTTGTCAGTGGTGATTCATTCCCCTGCCTCTTTGAACTCCCCCGTTTCTGAGATTATAGGTATGCATCATCAACACATCCAGCTTTCAATCTTAAACTTTTTTGTGTGTATGTGCTTGTGTGAATCTGTGTGCACCATATGCATGCAGTGCCTGCAGTGGCCAGAAGGGGCATCACATTCCTTGGAACTGGAGATAGAGACAGCTGTGAGCCACTACATGGGTGCCAGGACCTGAGCACAGGTCCTCTGCAAGAGCAGTGTGTGGTCTTAACATCTGAGCCAAAATTTTCCCTCCAGCCCTAAAGTCTGAAAATGTTTTGTACCAACGTGACACAAGTGAGAAAAAAATTTCATGCTTCACCTTGTACAAACGATGTCTAAGACTGCTTTCAGCTGTTGTGTGTTATATGATCACAGCATTGAGTATGTGCACACTCATTTTTGTTGTTGTCGCTGTTGTTTTGTTTGCTTGGTTGGGTTTTTTTGGTGTTAGGCATGGAAGCCAAGGCTAGACAAATGTTCTGCCACTGAGCCAGCCCTATTTTTGTTTTGAAGCAAAACAAAATCGCTAGGCTGACCTTGTCCTCACTGTGTAGCCCAAGCTAGGCTTGAATTTTCAATCTTTCTGCCTCAACCTCCCAAGTAACTAGGACTACGGGTCTGAACTACCAGGCCTTGCTGTGTATTTGCAAATATTCTAAAATTGAAAAAACTCAAATCTGGACTGCTTTTAGTCCTAAGCATTTTATGTAAGGGATAGTCCACCTGTAGAAAAAAACATGCTTAATTGCAACTAATAAGCCAGAACCAAAAATATACCCAAAAAGAGGCTGGACTTAGTCAGTATATTCTAAATTTCTGTCTTTTTAGGCAAACAACCTATTAGTGGCATTCAGGTAAAGGACCTTAAAGAACTTAGTAAAATGTACACATTCTGGCTCTGGACATTTGAAATAAAAACAGTCACTATTAAAATGTCAATACTCGTTTCCCCAAATTCCTTTATTTCAAGAACTGAGCAAACTATGTAAGCTCATGATGCAATATAGATGGTTATGGTGGCTAACACTTTTCCTCTCCAGTAGACCTGATCAGCTAGTCCCTTTGTTTCACCTTTTCTATGCTTGAGGTTTCTGATGAGAACTCTGGGGTAGTTAGGCACAAAATTTGGGTTGCTTCTCTTTCCACCTTTGAAGATGAGAGACAGAGAAAAGTTGGACAGTCAGACCAGAAGAACCTCAGCCTCCAGTTCTCATTCGCTGCCTTACAGTGCTGACTGTGGCTACAGTTTGTAACCACAGAAAGAGCTAAAATTTGCTGACTAAAACTGATAGCGTTGTCAGGTGGTGTTGGTGCACACCTTTAATTCCAGCACTTGGGAGGCAGGCAGAGCTCTGTGAGTTCAAGGCCAGCCTGGTCTACAGAGCGAGTTCCAGGACAACCAGAGCTGTTACACAGAGAAACCCTGTCTTGAAAAAACAAAACAAACCCCACTTTATTATTTTGCATGTATGAGTGTTTTGCTCGTGTGTATATGTATACCTCACTGCATGCCTAGTGCCTGTGGAGGTTAGAAAAGGAGTCAGATCCCCTGTGGTTGGAGTTAACAGAGTGAGCCACCATGTGAGTGCTGAGAATCGAATATGGGTCCTCTGGAAGAGCAGCTAGTGCTCTTAACTACTGAACTATCTCTCTAGCATCTTTCTATTTTCTTATATTAATAAATTCATTTTTAGTTTGTATGTGTGCATGCTCACGTGTGTTTTGAGACTACAGGGGGATGTTGACAGCCCTTCCCTACCGCTGTCTACCTTATTCCTTTGAGACAGCCTCTCACTGAACCTGGAGCCAGGCTGGTAGCCAGCAAACCCTCTGCCACACCCAGTTTTTTATGTGAATGCTAGGGACTTGAACTCAGGTCCTCATGCTTACAAGAGCAGAAGTACTCCTACCACTGAGCCTCCTTTCAGCCCATACCCCACTGAGCCTCCTTTCAGCCCATACCTCACTTCCTTTGCTTTCTTTTTTTTCCCCCTCTTTTCTTCCTTTCTTTCTGGGCTTTGGGATAGATTTCACATTACCCAGCTTGGTCTTCATCTCTCTGTAGCAGAGACTGAATGTGAACTGCTGCTGCTTCTGCCTCCACTTCCCAGGGCTGGGCATGAGCCACCCTTCCAGCGGGTTTAGATCAAGTGATTTTCCTGCCACAGCCTTCTCAGTACTGGCTTGTGCCGTCATACCCAGCCCTCTTTGTGACACTTTTTGCTTTGCTTTGTAGACAAGAGTCTTGCTTTATTGCCCATGCAGGCCTCAGATTTGTTATCCTACTGCTTTAGCATCCTGACTGCTAAGATTACCAATGCCTTCTGGCCTCCAAGGTCACCACGCATGCACTTGGTCTATATTCCACATATAGACTAACACTCATTCACACAAAATAAAAATAAACCTTTAAGTGATTTATTTTTATCGGTGTTTGTCTGCATGTATGTCTGTAAGCCACATGTGTACAATGCCTGTGGAAGCCAGAGAGCTGTTGCATTCCCTAGGACTGGAGTTATAGATGGTTGTAAGATACCGTGTGAGTGCTGGGAATTGAGCCCACCTGCTCAGAAGAGCAACCAGTAACCACTGAGCCATCTCTCCAGCCTAAAAAATAAAATCTTAAAAAAGTCAAAAGCCATAAATGGAAAGATTGACATTTGATAAATAAAAATTATACATGCGATGATAAATATTCCAGAAACAAGCATAGTTTCTCTCATGTGGTCTCACTCTACTTCTTCTATTTATTAATCTTATCACTGTGAGCAAGTTACTTAACCTATCAGTGCCCGATTTCTTCACTTGTAAAATGGAGATACTATTACACACTTAGTAGGGTTGTTATGAGGATTAAATGTAAACATTCATCTATGTTATCAGGTATACACCATCTCTTCCATATGACTATCCTCTTCCCTCTTTGGTCCATTCATCTTCTACAAAAGAAACAACCCACCCACCTATGCCCTTTGCATGTCTTTTAATCCAGGACTCAGGAGGCAGGTAGATCTCTGAGTTCAAGTCCAACCTGGTTTACATAAGTTTTAGTTTTCAGACAGTCTGGGATACATAGACCCTTTGTTTTGTTTTTGTTCTTTTTTTTTTTTTTTTGAGGCAGAGTTTCTTTGTGTAGCCCTGGCTACCCTGGAACTTGCTCTGTAGTAGACTAGGCTGGCCTCAGACTCAAAGATCTATCTGCCTCTGCCTCCAGAGTGCTGAGATTAAAGGCATGAACCCACCGCCTAGCAAGATTTTTTTTTAAATGTATGTTAAGATGAAAAATAAGCTGAGGGAAATTTTTATAATATAAATGATGAGTAAAATTTTGGAGGTGGTACATTAGTTTGGTAGGACCATTGTATCCAAATACCACAGATGAGGTGGCTCAACACCTTGTTGTTTTGATTTTTTGTGAGGTTTTGAAACTGGGGGTTGATCTTGAGGCCCTGTGCATGCTAGGCGAGGATCGACCCCTGAGGTATGACCCCAGGCCCTTTGCTTCATTTTTGGAACAGTCATTCTATGTTGGCCAGCCTGATTACAAAATTGATTTTCATACCTAGCCACCTAAGTAGGTGGGATTACAGTGTATACTACTGTACCCAGATAAATATTTATTTTCTGATAGTCTGAGTCTAGAAGTCCAAGAAGAGCTAAGGTCTTGCAAGCTTGGTATTTCCTGAGGCTTGTTTCCTTGCCCACCTTCTTGTTGGGGCCCCACATGGTCTTTCCTCCACTGGTACATGGCCCTGGTGTGTTTGTGTCCAAATTTCATGTTCATCTATTGGAGGGTTGGGAAGACATTCTAGCGCTGGGATTACAGGTATAAGCCAACACTCTGGTCACAATTCCTTTTCTCACAAGAACACAAGGCCAAGTGTGATGCCATATGTCTGTAAGACTTGAACCCGGGAGGCCAGTCTGGGTATCATATTAAGAAAAATTATTTAAAAGGAGAAAGGAAATGAGAAGGAAAAAAAGGTCAGTGAGGGGAACAGGGAGGAGAAGAAAAAGAAAGGGAGGAAAATATCATAAAGCAGGGAAGGGATCAACAGCCTTGAATTAAGGTTCACATAATGAATAAGCTTTATTAAGTCAATAAGAATTGACTTTAGGGGTTGGGGATTTAGCTCCGTGGTACAGCGCTTGCCTAGCAAGCTCAAGGCCCTCGGTTCGGTCCCCAGCTCCAGAAAAAGGGGGGGAAAAAAGAATTGACTTTAATTAATTAAATGAATCATGATTATTCTTTTTGTCCTTTGGGACTGTGGTGCTTTTTGTTTGTTTGTTTGTTTGTTTGTTTGTTTAATATTTAACCATTAGCCTTTTTTTTTTTTGTTAAGAAATTTAGGGCTAGGATGTGGCTCCATTGGGAGAGTGCTTTCCTTGTGTGCACAAAGCCCTGAGTGCCATCCTGTGCATGATGTTACACACCTGTAATCCTAGCACTTGGGAGGTAAAGGGAGAGAGGGGGATCAAGGCCATTCTCATGTACATAATAAATTTGAGGCTAGTCTGGGATACACAGCACATTGTCTCACAAAGAAAATTACACATGTATACACACACATAATTGAGACCTGGACATGGTAGAGAACTCTGTAGCTCTAGCTTCCAGGGAGGTTAAGGCAAGAGATCACTTGAAACTGTCTTCAATAGAATACACATAGAGATCTGAGGAAAACTTTAGCTGTGCTAAATTTGTAAACTATGAAATTCTGTCCCAAGCCAAGTGACAAAACTTGGGAAATTGAGGTAGACTGGTTGCTGTGAGTTCAAGGATAACCTGGGATACCGAGTGAGATCCTATATCAAAAACACAAAACAAGGGACTGGGAGATGGTTCGATGGCTCAGCTGGTAGATCGTTTGCCCCAAAGCATTAGAACCTGAGTACAGATTCCCCAAAACCAGTGTAAAAGGCTGTGTGTGGCACGTAAGTGCTGGGGAGAGGGGCAGCTCTTTGTCCATTAACTTCAGGTTCATTGTGAAACACTGTAAAAATAAAGGCGGTGGGGGAGCATACTTACAATTCTAGCACTTGGGAGGTGGGGTATGTCATCTCTAAATTCAAGGTTGCCAGAGCTACATAGTGAAACTCTGTTTCAATAAATGAATAAAGTAGGGGGCAGTTGAAGAAAGACACCCAGTTGTCACAATGTGTATGTACAAGGCCAAAAAAAAAAAAAAAAACCCAAACCCAAATGAACAAAAATGTTCCATTCCAGACACCAGACCCCCAGTTCTCTCCAAGAACCAGTTTTGTTTATTTGGGTGAGGGTGCAGGGGTACACTCACACCCTTCCAGAAATATTGTTTGTTTTTATGGCATGCTACTGCCACTTAATACTAGTATTCTATACCTACTTCCTATGCTGCTTTTTTTTAATTATGAAAAATTTCAAATATACTCAAAGGGAGAGATTATTTAATGAAGTCCCATGTTTCCATTCTTGTACTTCAGTATTTACCAAGAGATGGCCATTGCCCCTTTCTGGTTTATTTTAAAGTAAATCCAAGTAATCTTTCTTTTCCTTTTTAAACTTTCTTTAAATTAAAAAAAAAATGCTATTTTAAGCCAGGTGTGGTGGCACATATCTTTAATCCTAGCACCAGGGAGGCAGAGGTACAAGCAGGTGAGTCTCTGTGAGCTCAAGGCCAGCTTGTTCTACGTAGTGAGTTCTAGGCCAGCCAAGGCTATAGAAAGAGACCCTGTCTCGAACAAATTAATAGTGAGATCCTGTCTCTTAATTAATTAACATAGAAATGTTATCTTAAGAATGCTACACAATAACTATAAAAGCAAGTAATATAAAAGGTAAAAAGTAGGGAGTGTCTATAATCCTTTTTTAGTAACTAGACTTTCTAGTAACGTAGGATAAAATATGGGTTGTATCAGTCAGTTTTCAGTTCATGATAACATACTGTCATGTGTTACTGGTATGTTTCAACAAAATGAGGTTTATTTTGGTTCATGGTTCTTGTCGTCCGTCCATTCCCCCCCCCCCCCCCAGTTGTTTGTTTTTTTCCCTTGAGACAGGGTTTCTCTGTATAGCTCTGGCAGTCCTGGAACTCAGAGATCTGCCTGCCTCTCTCTCCCCAGTGTTGGGTTTAAAGGCATGTGCCACCACCACCCAGCCATTCATAGTTCTTTAGGCCAAGTGGATAGCCTTCATGTGGTCACTTTGTTGACCAAGTACCTAGGTGATACAGGAAGGGTACAACAGGATACAGAGAGTCACATGTGTATGTTACATCTGTGGTCTGGTCGCTGTTGTACTGTAGTCCAATATGACCTTCAGCTCACCAGGTAGCCCTGGGTTGCCTCTAAGGAGCCTTCTGCCTCCACCTGGGTTGTGAAATTACAAGTGAAAATGGCTGTGTCTTTTTTTTTTTTTTTTTTTTAATGGTCCTTGGGGTTGATCTAGGATCTCATTTCTTTCAGATGTTTTGAAATTGTCAGTTGCCAAGCAGTGATGGTGTTTGCCTTTAATCCCAACACTCAAGAGGCAGAAGCAGGTGGGTCTCTGTGAGTTTGAGGCCAGCCTGGTCTACAGAGCTAGTTCCAGGACAGCCAAGGACACAGAGAAACCCTGTCTCAAGAACACACACACACACACACACACACACACACACACACACACACACACACACAAAACCAGCAAAGAGATTGTCAGTGATGAATATATCAATTTTTACTTCTTTTTCTGATTTAAATATAGATATGAGTATAATTTGTGTATTTATTTTCCTGTTGATGGACATTTGAGTTGTATAGTTTGTGATTGTTAATGAGCAAGGATTAAATGAGAAATTTTAGTACAAAGTATTTTTTGGACTGATTTTTATGTCTTCTGACTAAATCCTTAGAAATAATAGATTATAGGGCAAGCATATAACTGGCTAAAATCTGTCTTACAAATGATGTCCCATTTTATACTCTTACTCATAATAAAGGTTTCTGTTGTTATACAGTTTTAACTTTGGTATTTCCCATCTGTCTTATCTGTTTAATAATTCTGTGCTGTTTTATTTTAAGGCTGTGACATAATTTAACTAGTACTCTGTCTATAGTCTTTTTTTTTTCTGGTATTTTACTACAGTTAATTCTACAGAGATTTGTGTATATATGCAAATATATAAAACAGCATTTTGAAGTGTATTGCTGTCAAAGGATAAGGCCAAAGTTTCTTCCACTGAGATCATGCCAGTTGGTACCCCCAACCATATCTTGAGTTCCTGATTTTTCTTTTCCCTTCTGTTTTGGGCATCAAATTTAGGATCTTGAGCATGTTAGACAAATATTTCCACTCAAGTATTTTCCTAGCCTATGTTTAAAATATTTTCCTCAAATGTTCTGAATTTTTGCCAGTCTGCTAGGTAGAGAGGAAAAAAGAAAAAACACAAAAAAACTCAGTGTAGGGATTGGAGAGATAGCTCGGCAACTCTCGGCAACAACTATAATCTATTAATTTAATTTCTAAGGATTTAGTCAGAAGACATGAAAATCGGTCCAAAAAATACTTTGTACTAAAATTTCTCATTTAATCCTTGCTCATTAATAATCACAAACTATACAACTCAAATGTCCATCAACAGGAAAATAGATACACAAATTATAACTCATATCTCTGTTTAAATCAGAACTCTGAACTCCAGGCCCAGGAGGTCAGACGCCCTCTTTTGGCCCCTATGGGCACTGGACACACATAGTGCACAAACATACAAGCAAAACACAGGTGTAAAATAATTTTTTTTTAAATCTTAAAAATGAAAGGAAAATGTTACAGGTAAGCATTATAGCATATAATTGTAATCCCAGCACTTGGGAGTTAGAAGCAGGAAAACAGAAGTTCAGGGTCATCATTCATTACATAGAAAGTTTGATGGTAGCCTGTGTCACAGAAGCCTTTATCTCAAAAAAATTTTTTTCAATTATATCTTTTTCTGTGAACTGTTTTCATGTCATTTTTTTTATCTCTGTTCTGCTATTCATCCGTTTTTGTTGTTGTTGCTCAAACTTCTTATGCTTAGTAAGTATGTCTATAGCATTTTTTCTTTGTTTTCTCTAGCTTTGTTTATATGGGATTATATTTTGCATATAACCTTAAGTTAGTAAATACTGTCAAATTTGTCAATTTGTTAGAGTAATTTTGCCTACTCAAATTATTTTAGAAGTTCTTTAGATTTTCTTACTATATTTAACATCTTTCCTTTGGAGGTGTTTCTTGGATCCTCTCTGCCTGGCCAGCAATCTCCAGTCTCAGTTACTGAGCATGACCCTCATTGGCTTTACTCAGAAGTGCCAAGCTTATTTATTGTGTTCTAAAGCCCATTAAGTGTTTCAGTCCACTTAGGCGCTTTTGACCCTGTTAGGGGGACAAGTTAAGAAATGTGAAAAGGTCTACTATACTTGTTCCTACTTTTCCTCTTTATTGTTTGATGTTTATTTATTGTTTTAAAAAGTGTTTATTCCATGTACAGAATGATGGTTTTACTATATTTTCTTTTTTTAATTATTTATTTTTATTTTATGTGCATTGGTGTTTTGCCTGCATGTATGTCTGTGTGAGGGTGTTAAATCCCTTGTAACAAGAGTTACAGGCAGTTGTGAGCTGCCATGTGGGTGCTGGGAATTGAACCTGGGTCCTCTAGAAGGGCAGCCAGTGCTCTTAACCACTGGGCCATCTCTCTAGCCGCAGTTTTACTATATTTTCTTTCATGTATATTGTATACTTTGCTCAGACTTACTCCGTGTGTGAATTACTGTCTGCTATGACGTCAGACAGGTGTGCTCCGTAGACACAGTGTGAAGGCAGCTCCGGTGGTGGTGGTGGCAGGCAGGAATTTGAGTCAACTGGTCCACATTTTGTCTGCAGTCCGGAAAAAGAGAGAGAAATGATGGCATTCAGCTCTTTTCTTCTTTTTCCACTTTACTCAGTCTTGGACCCAGGCCTACAGGGATGTTGCCCCCTGCATTAGGGTGGGTTTTCCCTTCTCAGTTGACACTCTCTAGAAATGTTCTTACAGAAATGCTCGGGGTGTGTCTCCTAGGTGATTCTAATTCCAGCCTACTTGACAATGAGTGTTAGCCGTCACAGCTCTCTAGTACTCTCTCATTTCCTCCCCTTTCATCTAGTCCCTTTTACTTTCCTTCTTTTTTGTTTTGTTTTTAATGTATTGAAACAGTCTCATTAGTGAGACTGGTCTTGAGTGCATTGTTCTTCCTCTGACTACCAAGTGCTGAGATTATAGGTGTGCGCCATCCATCACACCCAGCTCTACTCTCATGTCTTATATGCATATATTTTTAAGTCTAGATTCTGCATATGAGAGAAAATAAGCTATATTTGTCTTTCTTAGTCTGCCCTATTTTAGTTTATATGATCTCCAGTTCTATCCTTTTCCTGCAGGTGGCATAATTTCATTCTTCCCTGTGGGTGAATCAATCTCCAGTGTGTGTACATACCACATTTTCTTTATTCACTCATCAGTTGGTGGCACAATTTCATAACTTGACTGTTATAAATAGTGCCACAGGAAACAGATGTGCAGGTATCCTGTGGTCTGCTGACCTCGATACCTTCTGGAAGATACATACTTAGGTGTGATATAACCAAACCATGTGATAGTTTTTTAGTGTGTAAGGAACCTCCATACTGATTTCCATAGTTGCTGTACTAATTAAAACTCATGCCAGTGATACTTAATGGCTCCCTTTACCCCACTTCCTTGCCCACACTTGTTTTCTTGCTTATAATGTGACTGAAATGGGATCTTGATGTAGTTTTTATTTGCATTTCTCTGATGGCTAAGGATATTGAACATTGTTGTTAGCAGTGTTTTAAAGACCCTGTCTGTGTAGCCCAGAATAGCCTTTTTTTTTAAAAAACTTTTTAAAGTGAGGGGGTGCAGGTTGCAGTTAGAGGGACAACTTCCAAGAGTCAGTTCTCTCTTCCTACCATGTTGGACCTAGGGATCAAACTCAGGCCCTCAGCATTGGTGGCAAGTACCTCTATTCATTGAGCTGTCTCACTGACCCCCAAGCTAAGCTTAAAGTCCCAGTCTTCAAAAGTTTAGTGGCCATTTTTAGTTCTTTAGAGAGCTGTTTGTTTAATAATTCATTTGCCATTTGTTGATTGGATGGCTTATATTTTGGGTGCTTAATATTTTTTAATTCTGTAAAATAAATGTTTGAACTCAGTTTGTCAGACTTGCTACCAAGCACAGGTACCCACTGAGTCATCTTTTCCAACCTTAAATTCTTTATATAGTCCAGATATTATTCCTTGTCCAATGTACAGTAAGTAATTTTTTTCCATTCTATGGATTTTTCTTTTCCTTGTGGTAATCACTTCCTTTGCTGTGGAGGTGCTCTTTATTTGAGAAGGCCCTGAATTCTGTTTTATTGGTATGGGTATCTAGACACCATGCTGGTTTTGTTGCTATGGCTCTGTGGTATAATTTGAAACTAGATATTGTGATAACGCCAACATTGTTCTTTGGCTCAATTATTTTAGATACTTGGGGTCTTTTGTGCTTCCATACTAAATTTTAAGGTTTTTTTTCTATTGCTGAAAAAAAATTGTGGTAATTTTGATAGGTATTATATTGAGCCTGTAGATTGCTTTTGGAGATATATCGCTTTTTATAGCATTAGTTCTTTAAATCTCTAAGCATGAGAAGTCTCTTCTTCTAGTGTTTTCTGTTCTGTGTTTAAAGTTTTAATTTTAGCAATCTTTCGCCCTCTGTAGGGCTTTTGTAAGTTGGATTTTTTTTTCTCTTGATTTCTTTCTCAGCATAACTTTATTTCTCTGTACTTTATGATCAGCTTATCTAATTAAAAACATTTTTTAATCAGATTTATCTACCCATTTACCAAAGTTTGTCTTTATAACCTATAAGTTTTTTATTTTTCTTTGTATGAATGATTTTATATCTTAAGAGATTTAATCATCTAGCTAATCATTACTTTTATAAATGGTATCTTTTCTTCATTATATTCTGTCCTACTCTGAATAGGAATATTATTACTAATTCATTTATTTATGTATTTGCTGTGCTGAGGGATTATAACCAAGACTGTATATGTGCTAGCCAAGTGCTACCAACCCCTAGGAATATTGATTTTTACAAATTAGTTTTAGGTTATGCAAGTTTGCTCAATTCTATTATTTCTGTCATTTGATTCTTTTCCATTTTTTGGGGATATATCATGCTGAAAAATAATTTCTCCATTTTTGTATCATGAACTACAAGTATTAAACTACTGTAAAAATGATTTATTTAGCCACTTGAAAGAATAAAGTAGACCTAAATATACATATATTTATAGATATATAAATATTTATAAATTTATGTATCTATAAATATAAATTTATATATCTATATATATTTATATGGTATATGTTACATTATTATAAATGTAACATAAATATGTATTATATTTATTGGATTTTGGAGATAGGGTTTCTCTGGGTAGCCCTGGATATCCTGCAAATTAGCTTTGTAGACCAGGCTGGCCTTGAAATCAGATCCACCTGCTCTGCCTCCTGAGTGCTGGGACTAATGGTGTGAGCCACTATGCCCAACTGACCTAAAATACAGTAAGAAGACTGTCTTGGGGCTGGAGAGGTGGCTCTATGGTTAAGAGCACTGACTGCTCTTTCAGAGGACCCAGGTTTGATTCCCAGCACCCCCATGGCAGCTTACAGCCATCTGTAACTCCAGTCCCAGGGGATCCCACATCCTCTTCTGGCCTTTGTGTGTACCAGGTGTAAAAGTGGTGGACAGACATACATGCAGGCAAAAACACCCATTCACTAAAATAAAAATTAAAAAGGAAAGAAAACCATCTCAAAGAAATATTGTTAACTAAACTTGAAGGCGTGGTGGCATACACCCCTAATCCCAGAACTCAGGAGGCAGAAACAGGTAGATCTCTGTGACTTCAAGACCACCATGATCTATATAGTAAGTTCTAGGACAGCTGGAACTATGCAGAGAGAGACCTGCCTTTTAAAAAAAAAAAAAAAGAAGAGCTAGGAGTTAGCTGGTGGCGCACACCTTTAATCCCAGCACTCGGAAGGCAGAGGCAGGCAGATACCTGTGAGTTTGAGGCCAGCCTGGTCTACCAAGTGAGTTCCAGGACAGGCACTAAAACTACACAGAGAAACCCTGTCTCTAAAACCAAAAAAAAAAAAAAAAAAAAAAAAAAAAAAGAATATATATGAAATGATTATTTTGTCAGAGGCCAATGGAAGTGGTTCATAGGCCATGCAGGCTTGACTACCTGAGTTTGATCCCTGAACCCATGGTAGAAGGGGAAAGAATTGACCCAAAAAAGTTGTCCTCTGACACCTGAACTTACACACACACAATACAATAGTAAGTTTTGTTTTGGCTTGTTTTTTCATGAGAACTTTGGAATAAAATGTACGTCTATTAGCATAGGCAAATACTTTTAAAAGTCTTCTTTTTGAAAGCTGGCATAGATGTAATACCATCTATGGGATAGAGGCAAGATGCTTGAGAGTTCAGGGCCAGCCTGGAACACAGATACATAAGTCACTGCCTCTTTTAAAAAAAGTTCTCACTTTGAGAGTTCTAAGCAATTAACTGTATTTCCTCTACAGAAGAGACGTTCAAACCGCCAAGTTAAACGAAAAAAATATACAGAGGACCTGGATATAAAGATAACAGATGATGAAGAGGAGGAAGAGGTCGATGTAACTGGTCCAATAAAACCCGAGCCTATCCTCCCAGAACCAGTGCAAGAACCTGATGGAGAGACTCTGCCTTCCATGCAGTTCTTTGTGGTAAGCTAACACCAGCCATTTGAGAGTTGTTCTCCCCACCCCACCGTGTGTGTGTGTGTGTGTGTGTGTGTGTGTGTGTGTGTGTTTTACTGTTCTACTGTGGTGTTGTTTTAAGATCGGGTTTGATTCTGCAGCCAGGCAGCAATCCTCTTGCCTGTGTCTCAGCCTCTGGAGTGCAGGGGTTACTGGTGTGAACTACCACACTCAGTTTTATTCTTTCAACCATTAGTTGACTGACAACATCTTTCACTACAGGAGAATCCCAGTGAAGAAGATGCTGCTATTGTGGACAAAGTGCTTTCCATGAGAGTTGTGAAGAAAGAGGTGAGGCCCTCTGTCTTTGATGTCTGTCATTCATAGCATCTTTAATGCTGCATTCATAGATATATGGGTTTTACTTTTAGAGAACTGTTTATTTTTCCTATGATGGGGATTCTCTACCACTGATCTGCACTCCCACTTCACAACTTTTATTTAATGAGCACCTTTGAATGACAGAATATATTGTTAGGATGTAGTTTTTAAGAGATGGTATATGAAAGCTAGGTAGAAAACAAGTTTGTCTTACCATCTCTTCTTTCACTATTTTTTTTACAATGGATAAAAGATTACTGTTTTCAGCTCTCAGGACTCTAGTGCTAGATTGGTTCCTTGATCAATGAAATATTCAGGAAACATTAGGATGAAATTTTGCCATGTGTAAATGAAATTAAAAGATCTGTCTTTGATAAATAAGTGACTATAATTTCTGTATTTCTTCTCAGCTTCCTTCTGGACAATACACTGAGGCTGAGGAATTCTTTGTCAAGTATAAGAACTAGTAAGTTATGTGCACTCAGAGCTGCTCACCCTAAATCCATAGGCTGTGGAAAGGCCTCCCACAGACACTCCTGCTCAACCCATAGACTGTGCAAGGGCCTTCCACAGACACTACTCACCATAAACTCCATAGACTGTGGAACGGTCTCTCATTACTGCTTACCCTAAATCCACAGGCTGTGAAAGAATCTCCTGTGGAGACTTATGTAGTTGGGAATATGCCTTACGCCCCTCCTTTTTATTGCTGTTTTTGTAAGTTTTTCCAAAGACTAATCAGAAATTTCAGGAATTGAAATGACTGTTTCTTTTCAGGAAATTGGTATAAGAGCAGTCTCTGATACAATCCCTTGTAGTCTTCTCTGCCTTATTTAAGGCTTTATTACTCTAAACTGTAGTTTGTGAACCAACAAAATTAGCATTCCCTGGGTGCTGGTAGGAAGTGTGGGTGTCTAGGTGTACCCCAGGACAGGTGGTTTGTGTGCACAAGTTTTAAGAACACTGACCTAAGCTATCTCCTGTTAAAGCACACATTGTCCCACCTGTTGCTGGCTAGTCCCCAGCTTCCCAGTGCTAGAGTCCCAGGCTCCATTCTCATAGCATGACTGGCTTTCTCCACCTCCTGCAGCTCCTATCTGCACTGTGAGTGGGCAACTATCTCCCAGCTAGAGAAGGATAAGAGGATCCATCAGAAATTAAAGCGGTTCAAAACCAAAATGGCTCAGATGAGACACTTCTTCCATGAGGTAAGTAGGAATCAGTAATGACGATGATTTCTTTTTAATCTTTTTGCGTTTTTTTGAGACAGCAGGATCTTGTTGTATAATTCAGGTTGCCCTCAGACCCCCTCTTCCTGCCTTTACCTCTCAAGTGCTGGTATTACAGAGCTGTACCATCACATGGCCTTCCCTTTCTTTCCTAGCACCAATTAGTTACCAGGCTATCAAATGCTTGGTTTGTGTGTATAAGCATAGACTTTTGATTTTGATTAGTTAGTTGGTGCTGTGCCATTGTTTTCCTGGGTGTAGTTATGATTTGTTAGGTAGCTATCAAGTTCGTACTATGAGATTGTGATAAGTCAGTGTAACGGAGGGTTTTCAGGAAGATAGTACAGTAGCCCGACCCACACTCAGGCCTCTTCTCTCAGTGCTGCCCTTTAACTATCGACTGCCTCTTTAGCTGCAAACAGCTCTCTCACTAAGAGAAAACTGGGTGATTTTGAGACAGTCTCAAATCGTGGCCCAGGCTGACCCACTGTGTGACTCTACCTTAAACTTGTGGTCCTCTGTCCTCTGGTCTTGCCTTTACCTCTGAGTGCTAGGACCATAGGCCTTACACCACCACACATACTTTATATGTACTGGGATGTAACTCATGGCTTCCTGTGTACTGAACCAGCTCTCTACCAACTGAACTTCTTCTCCAGTCTGAGAGAACTTGTAAAAATCAAATTTCTAATCTAGTATCAGTAGAAATAGTAATAAAAGAACTTTAATTTCTTATATCTAGGGTTACTACCAATTAAACATTGAAGCTACATAAGGAAAGAAATGTGTCTATAATATTTAACAATGTAGAAGTTATTCATGACCTCGACTTTTAATTGTATTATGCAAGCAGAAGGGAGAGTGAAAAGAGATGAAGAAATGGAGGTGGCATCTGTGTGAAACACTTGGGAAAGCTTAAAGAAGCAGAGCAGAAAAACAGTTTCAGAGTGATAGTCAAGAAGAGGTATTCATTTGCTTTATGAAATATAATAGAGCAAGTTTATATGTTTCAGTGACTGGTTCAACAGACAGAGAATACTCAGAAGAATCCAGAACATGTATGGAAACAGTAGCCTGTTAGGGAGAAGGGATTCTGTGTCTGGTAACAGGTGAAGAAAATAGATTTATAGATTTTGTTCGTTTGTTTTTTAAGACAGGGTTTCTGTGTTAGTCTTGGCTGTTCTAGAACTCACTCTGTAGACCAGGCTGGCCTCACACTCACAGAGATCCACCTGCCTCTGCCACATGAGTAAGGTTTATAGATTTTAATGCTATGAAAAAACACAGTTCCCATTAATATATTTTTTAATCTTGTAAAGATGAAGTAGAAAGGTATAGGTAGGTTTACTGGACAGTGATTTTCTTGCCTTATTGTTTGGTTTCATAACTCACCTAGGATGAAGAACCCTTCAATCCAGACTACGTAGAGGTGGATAGGATATTGGACGAGTCTCACAGTGTTGACAAGGATAATGGTGAGGTGAGTTGGGCGTGGAGAAACATGAAAAGCCTTCTGCAAATTTCTCCTGGTTTGCTTGCCAATCCTTTATTTTTCAGATGTGGCCGAAAAATCCCTTGGACTGAAAAGGTATTTCTGAATTTCTTTTGTGGGCTTCTTAGAAATATAGTAGGAAGGCGAAGGAGCAGAAGAGCTGGAGGTGCCTGTGCCGGGCACCTCAGAGCTCTAGTTGCAAGTATGGAG
>CABHPH010135578.1:4083-15939 GCA_902168325.1 Peromyscus nudipes
AAAAAAAAAAAAAAAAAAAAAAAAAGCCAGGCCTGGTGGTGTGTGCTCAGAATTCCGGCACTGGAGGGTGGAGCAGAAACAGGCTAGCACATGCCAGCAAAGTGGACAGTGCCTCAGAAAGGGACACCATGAATGTTCTCTGGCCTCCCCATGCATGTATACACATGCACGCACATAGCACACACATGTACACATATCATTTCAGACCCCAGATACTACCAGCTTCCTTAGGGGAGCCTGGCGGGGCGCGGGGGGGGGGGGGGTGGAATCCAAGCCTATAAAATCATTGCATGATTAGCCATGCGTCTGCACAGCTGTTGAGTACCTACTGTGTGCCAGAAAGTGTGAAGCACACCAGCGAGGGAGGAGGCCTGAGAGCAAACACCCCATAACGATGTGGTAGAAGTGAGTGAGGGGTCCGCTGCACACAAAGAGTCGAGGCAGGAGTGTTACTCAGAAAGCTGGGTTTTCCCCACTGCTCCACAGACAGGGACTGGGCCAAGGACTGAGGAGCCAAATGAAGGAGGGGTGACTGTGGCGCACACATAAAGACGCCATCTGTCAGCCCTGGAGAGAAGCGCAGGGAGGAGGCAGCCCCGCCTACACATTGATCAGACTTCAGAAGGGGGGGGGGCGCGCCAGCGCCAGGGGAATACACGGTGATAGCTCAGGCTGGCCTGTCTGTGGTTCTTCCCTGCAGCGGTCCTACGACATGAACACCCAGATCTATCCTCAAAGCTCAGCCAGGCTGTTCTGGCAAACTCCTCTGGCTGAGGCCACCGTGAGAGAGAGAGGCTGGTGTGCGGGAGACAGAGTTGCACTCGGGCAGCCTGGGTACTTCAGTCAACTGGGATATTCCAGGCTGTCACTGGGGAGCCTCATGGCCCTACTTTCTCTGCTAATGGAGAATGTGGAGGGAATTGGTAGGTGAACCCCCCAGCTGGGCCTCTTGCCAGGTAGAAGGGCAGAGAGTTAGCAGTGAAGGGGTGCCCACCAGCAGAGTAACAGCCCTTTAGTACAGACATCAGCACAGCTTCCTGATGCTTAGGAGAAAGAAAGGCACCTCTGCCTCTCACTTCGTCTCTAAGAAAGGCCCTGTGAGGCATCAGAGCATCCCTGAAGCCCCCAGATTGTGAAAGTGATGGGCTGTCCTCATGCTGGGATGTGAAAAAAAGCCTACATCCTCACATACACCACACACACACACACACACACACACACACACACCTCCCTCTCTCATACACACACACACACACCTCTCTCTCTGACACACACACCTCCTCTCTGACACACACACCTCTCTGTCTTTCTCTCTCTCTCTCTCACACACACACACACACACACACACGCACACATACAGGTACACCTCTCTCTCTCTCTCTCTGTCACACACACACACACACACACACACACACACACACACACACACACACAAATACCAGGCATTTTCTTCCTAACATACAAGCGTTGTAAACTATAAAAAAAAAAAAAAAAGTCTGAGAGAAGATTTGAAAAAAAAAATCTCAGCTGGACCTCGGAGCTCTCATCCCAGCTGCTCAGGAATCTGAGGCAGGAGGATTGAAAGTTTAAGGTCAACTTGGGCAACTCAGTGAGACTGTCTCAAAATAAACAGAAAAAAAAGAGAGAGGTGGGCATGTAGCTCAGTGTTAGAAGGCTTAGTATGCAGAAGACTCGGTGCATGAAAGAGAGAAGTGTTGGAGGGAGGGAGAGGAACAGAGAGGGAGGGAAAAGAAAGACAATCTCATCTCCACCCAGGGCTCCCACAGCAGCTGCCACTAGGGGTCCCCAGGGGGTGTCCCACACTTACGTGAACACACATTCACATCCACCTGTCCCCTTACACACTGGACACCACCCACAGTGTCACACCTGCTCTCTCCCTCCACATAAGCATGTATTCAGTGCTCACACAAGTCTGCATGCACTTTCCTAGCATGTGAAAGGAGCGAGGGCGTGGTCATGTACCCCGTCAATCTCTTCCTGCTGGGCACACCAGCTACTCTGCCCATCGCTCTATGGACAGGCTTAAACCTAACATCCTTGCACAGGCGTCTTTATACAGAGGGGCTAATGTGGGGGCATCTAGACCTGCAGGCTCCATGGGCCAGTGCAGCAAGCACAGGGCCCATGTACAGCTAGCTGCACCCAGATTTTTGCCACCAAGTACATTTTTTAAAAGGTAAAACAATTTGTCATTGCCCAACTCATTAAAAAAAAAAAAGTCATCCTAGGCTGGCTGTGATGGGCCACACCTTTAATCCCAGCACCCAGAGGCATGCAGACTTCTGTGAGTCTGACTCCAACTGGTCTACACAGCAAGGTCCAGGACTACACAGGGAGACCCTGTCTCAAAATAAGATTTAAAAAATTATCTTGCCGAGTGTTGGTGGCGCACGCCTTTAATCCCAGCACTCGGGAGGCAGAGTCAGGCGGATCTCTGTGAGTTCGAGGCCAGCCTGGGCTACCAAGTGAGCTCCAGGAAAGGCGCAAAGCTATACAGAGAAACCCTGTCTTGAAAAACCAAAAAAAAAAAAAAAATTATCTTAACAACTGAATTTTAGAAGGGACTAGAATCTTTAAAAGCCACCAAGTCTTAGACTGGCAGGATGGCTCAGTGGGAAGGCATTTGCCATGCAAGCCTGGTGTCCTGAGTTGATCTCTGGGACCCGGCTAAAGGGGGAAGGAGAAAACCCACTCCACAGAATTGTCCTCCAACCTCCACCCATGCACCCAATAATAATACATTTACAAAAACAAATGCCCAGACAACACCTTGCCTGTGGGTTTCTAGCTTCCTGGACTGAGAGACAGTTTCTGTTGCATCAGGTCAGGCAGTCTCGGTGTTAGACTGCCCAGTACCAACCAAGTCAATGTGTCCCTTTGCAGATGGATCGTAGATGGCTTCTCTGCTGACAGGCTTCCAGCTGTCACTTCTGGAAGGAGGGAGACAGAGTGCACACTCACCTTGTGGCTCCAGCTCAGGTGTCCCTGAACATCTTGGTAAGAGGAGTTCCCCAGGCTCCTTCCTGCCTGTTTCCAGTCGCCCTGCCCTGATTTTCAGACTCTCCTAATTTAGAGTGAGTGCTTCCCTGTCATGGGGTGGGGGTGGGGGGTCCACAGAAATGTGAGGAAGAAGTAATTCCAACCAGCTGCCTAATGAAACCAGCAGGGTAACCAGGCAGCTGCTTCATTTTCACAGAAACCCAATGCCAGGTGCTCACTGCATGGAGGCTGGGCCAGTCCCTGTGGTCTAGCAGAGGCCCATCTCTCTGTAACCGGCTGGCACACATTCCCTGCTGTCCAGGCTAAAATGGCTGGAGGCAGGATAAAGTTGTCCATGCTGTGGACTCCTCCCTGAATTCCTGGAGATTGCCCCGTGCTCCATCTCTCACGAATATTTAGAGGTAGACTCTTATTCCCAAACCTTTGCTCACCAATGCCAGGTCCAAGGGCAGCAGCCTGCCATCATTGGGCAGGCTGGGTCTGCATTTTAAGCAGGCTATACAGGTGCACATGGAGGCTGGAGAAACACAGGCTGAGCAGAGCCCACAGGCAGGACCAGGGGTACTGTGACGCAGTGAGTCCCTGCTCTCCCCGTTTTCAGCAGGCCGGTGGGTTCCAGGAGACCCCACCCACCCCAACGGTCTGCCTCTTCTCTGAGGACCCATGGCAGGTTTTGTTCTTGTGTGTTGGACATTGATTTTTCTGAAGCTAATTTTGTAGCAGCTTCCTGCATCGCAGAAACTGGGCACCCTGACAGGGAGACCAGACACCCCGACTCAGAGACTGGGCACCCTGATGCAACAGAAACTTCATCCCCTGGTACAGAAGCTAGAAGTCTACATTCAAGGTGTCCGGGGTGAGGGCTAGGAGGCAGAGTCTGCCCTCTCTGACCACAGAGACTTCATACCAGCCTCCACTCTCTTTTCAGTGCCCCTTCTAAGTTTCCATGAGACTGTGGGTAAAGCTGGGCTCGGCTGGGTGTGGGGCCAGTGGCCTGTAAGATGCTTTCTCTCTTGCCGGGTGGTGATGGCGCACGCCTTTAATCCCAGCACTCAGGAGGCAGAGGCAGGTGAATCTCTGTGAGTTCGAGGCCAGCCTGGTCTACAAAGTGAGTTCTAGGAAAGGCACAAAACTACACAGAGAAACCCTGTCTTGAAAAACAAAAACAAAAACAACAACAACAAAAAAAGGTGCTCGCTCTCAACTGTTTTCGGATCCAGTACAGCGTGTGTGTCCCTGTACTCCTCGGCTCTAGAGACCTCTGCAGCTGCTAAGGCCTGAGCAACAAGACCCCAGATGCTCAAACTTGATGGATCTCATCAATCTACTCCTAGACCAGTGTTTCTCAACTTATGGGTCGTGACCCCCGGGGGTCAAATGCCCTTTTCACAGAGGTCACATATCAGATATTTACATTAGAATTCACAACAGTAGCAAAATACAGTTACAAAGTAGCGATAAAATAATTTTATGGTTGGAGGTCACCACAACATGAGAAACTGTATTAAAGGGTCGCAGTATTAGGAAGGTTGAAAACCAGTGTCCTTCAGTGTCAGTTCCGGGAGACTTTTCAAAGGATGCTCAAACTCTGAATAGCCTTCAAAGTGGGGTCACTGACTTTGGAGTCCTGAGATGGTGCCGAAAAACCAGCGGCAATGGCTGCCACCCCGGCAGAGGCGACATGAGACATTATGGCTCCAAAGGGCATCCTATGAACAAGCAGGTCAATGGCCACCAGTTTAAAAATGAAGGGAACTCTGCCTCCTCTGGGGCCCCTGCAGCCTCCTCCTAGACCCCCCTCTTCACCTTCGACCTTTGATCCCGTAACAGACTTTTGTTCCCCTTCGAAGCTCGGCCTTGAGGCTGCTGTGTGTACACACTCCACCGGTGGTGGCCACAGGTTGCTCAGCCCTCCCCTATGTGGAATGCCATGACTGTTGTCATCAGACCAACTAACCTTGCCCACAAGAGACCCTGAGATCTGACTGGAGCTATCTGATATGTGGGACGTCTGTAGATGTCCCCTCATGGACAGAGGGGCTGGGGAAGGTCAGGAGACCCTCGCCCGAGATTCCAGCCGCTCACCCCTGTGCCCTCTCTCCGACTGTAATTCTGCCCCAGCTGCATGAGATCGCGGGAGATGCTAGAGTATCTGGGAGGTTGGAAGGGACACAGAAGGTGGTCGGAATCATCCACATTGGGTGGACTTTTCGCTGATGCAGCTGTGTTTATAAATAATCCACCCACACTTCCGAAAGTGACCCCAGTAAAACTCACTGGTTCACAAAGCTTGACGTGAGTGGAATTCCTTTGGTCTATCTATGGTACCTAACATGGGGGAAACAGATATTCGTTCCTATCTCCTCAGGAACCTTAACAATATCCCCTAAGAGAATCTGGAGATGTCCCTCCTCACCAGCAATGACAGCAGGATCAGGGGCTCCTGGAACCAGCCATGGGACCCCAGGGAGAACCTCCCATGGGCCCTCTTAGTCCTCAGATTAACCAACTAGGAATTTGAATCCACATCTCAAAGATCAGGAATGGCACGGAAGGTCGTGCAACCTCCAGCTCAGGACTCACGGTGTGCTGTGTCTCCACATAGAAGAATGGGACTCACGGAGCACAAACATGACTACCTTCTCTATGCAAACAGGCCAAAGTCCCACCCCAGGAAGCAGCGACTGATCCTGTCTCCACCACCTCTCTCTCCCCCTCAAGATGCCCTGTCTCCTGGATCTTTGGGGATTTGTTTGTTTCTGTTTTGCTTTGCTTTTTCAAAACAGGGTTTCTCTCTGTAACAGCTCTGGCTGTCCCAGAACTCACTTTGTAGATCAGGTTGGCCTCGAACTCAGAGATCCACCTGCCCCTCTTCCCGAGTGCTGAGATCAAAGGCCTGTGCCACCACCACCCAGCTGGAATTTTGTTTGTTTGTTTGTTTGTTTGTTTGTTTCTCTTTGTTGAGGTGGGATCTCCCTACCAGCCCAGGCTGGCCCTGAAGTTTTCATGATTCTCCTGGTCAGCCTCCTGAGTGCTGGGATTATGGGCATGTGCCACCAGGCCTGGCTCTTCCTGGATCTTTTCAGATCCCTTTCTGCTTTGAACACAGCCACAACCCTGGTCATTACCACCAGGACCTAAGGACATCCCATCCAGGTGTCCATCAGTCAGTCTGACTTAGAGGACACAGGTAGACTCACATGTGAGTTAATACCATTGTCCCTGTCAAGGAGATGGTACTGTTCTTCATAACTCATATTTGGTGACAGTGACTATGCAGCCCTGTGCTACATGAGAAAGAAAAGTCCAAGACTTTCACTGGCCACGGCTCAGGAGTATGTAAGCAAGGAGCTTAGAGGCCCCCCTGTGCTCTCAGGACTGGCCTGGGGGGCTCCCCACTAAGGTCAACCCTGGACCGAGGTCAGCAATTGACCTGGCTGACCCTCCCCAAGCCAACTTGAGAATCGGAGGGAGTTAGACCTCAGCCCTCAGACTTGAATGCAGAGAAGGGCCTCAGCCTTTCCCTCACCTCCCTGCAGCCCCACTGGCTGCTCGTCTGTCGTCTGCTGAGCCAAGCACACAGTCAGAATCTATAAACCCCACCAGGAAGCACCGAACCCCCGGAGGCTGTCTCTGCACTGGTGACCAGGGCCTCTCATTCTGCCCCAGAAAGTCATGTGGTGCCTCAGAGAAGCGGGTGTGGGCAGCAGCCCCGGCACAAAGGAAAAGCTGGCCACAGTCTCCACTCATTGCCTCTCTGCTGACATGAAGGATTCTGAGGTGCTAGACATCCACTCACTACCAGTCCCCCTCAGAGAGGCCAGCCCAAGCCCGTATCCCCCCAAGACGGGAGTGACACTCAGACAGACTATGAGGTCCTCGGCTCCTGGGCCTTCCAGAAGGTGGCAGGTGGCCCAGCTCAGATAACAGTTACTTGCCTGGCGTTTCCTTGCTCGTGAGAATCTAGGTTAATCGGTTACAACGACTCAGCTACTTGTGTTTGCACCAGGATTTCCCCAACCTTGAATGACAGACACCTCATTTCATGATGTGAAAAGTCAACCTCAGTAGGCTCTCGTAACTTGACCACAGCACACAACTGTATGAGTGCAGGCTGATCCATGACACAGTGAAAGACTGTCCCAGCAAAATTCTGTCCTTTGGGAACTATGGACTTGTTATATTTAAAATACAACAATACCATCTGGGGGTGTGGCTTGACTGATAAGAGTGCTTGCCCGGCACCCTGGATTCAATGCAGGGCACCAAATAAACTGGGAATGGCAGTACACACACCTATAATCCCAGAATCCAATAGGTCAGTGGTTTCCAACCTTCCTAACGCTGCGACCCTTCAATACACTTCCTCATGTTGTGGTGACCCCCAACCATGAAATTGTTTTCATTGCTACTTCATAACTGTAACTTTGCTACTATTATAAACTGTAATGTAAATACCTGTGTTTTCCAATGGTCTTAGGTGACCCCTGGAAAAAAGTCATTCGACCCCCTCAAAGGGGTTATGACCCACAGATTGAGAACCATGGCAATAGGTCGAGGCAGGAGGATCAGAAGTTCAAAATGAACTTGGACAACTTGGAGAGACTTTGTCTCTAATGAAAAGCCGGTGAGGTACTTCAGCTGGTAGAGGACTTGTCTCTCTCTCTCTCTCTCTCTCTCTCTCTCTCTCTCTCTCTCTCTCTTTCTCTCCCTCCTCTGCCCCCCATCCTCCTCTGTTTCTGTCTCTCCCCACCCCCCCCCCTTGAGCTTTCAGGTCTACAACCCTGTCTTTCTTTCTCTTAGAGACAGGCCTCAACACTTCCTCTCCATCCCCGATATTCCAAACCTCAGTCCCACCGCAATATCACACGACAGAGAATCTGATTGGTCCAGCTTGGGTCGATATTCAGCCTGGCCTGTTGGTTCTGGCCAAGAGTTATCCACTGCACAAGTGTGGCTCCTATGTGGCAGCAGGAAGTAGTCAGCTGTTAGCTGGGAAGCCTGTTCACAGCCCCCGGGGAACTGCTCCCCACTCCAGTCTCTCTCTGCCCCCCTGCCCCCAGCTGCCCTCCCATGCTAAGCTCTTTGAGTGGCTTTGACTGACAGATTGACCTTTGGCCTCTTGCCATGGCTGGCAGGGCTGCTCTGTGCTGTGAGCTTATGGAAGCCTTGTCCCTTCTGGTCACTTCCTCTCTGACAGAGGCCCCTCCCAAAGGCAGCTCTTCATCTCCTTTGTATCCTTCCACCCTACGTGATGGCGAGGGGAAAAAAAAAAAAACAACTTGTCTTCCTTGTGAGGAACAAAGGCCCTGTGTCCACAGTGCCCCGCTGACCTTCTCATGCGTTATGAATGGTGACCTCGTGATCAATTCATGAGCTCCAGCTCTGAACTGCCTGCTCCTCAGCGGCAGGAGACAAGGCTGCTGTCCCCTGCCCCTGCCAGGTCACTCCAGCCCTGCACATCAGACCAACGGAACTGTCAGGCTTCCAACCATGAACACCAGCTAGGCAGGCCTCTTGCTGATGTCACTGGGGGATGCAAGGCAAGCATGGAAGGACCATGCTCCACGCTCTATTGTCTCCATGGTAAATTACTAGGAATGGCGTTTAGGAAGCAATTGCAGGCTGGAGGCGATCCCCCAAACTGGGAAATAGGGCGGCATGTCTGTGATCCAAGCACTTGAGAGACTCAGGAGGATTTGAAGTTCCTGGTCTTCTGTGGATACATAACATTTGAGGCTGGCCCAACCTCCATGAGACCCTGCCATTAAAAAAGAGAGGGAGGAAGGAAGAAAGAAAAGAGCCCCAAATCCTATACACAGTCTCTTCTTCCAAGCATAGGACCTAGCGACTATCCTACAGATGACTGCCCAATGGCCAGTACTGACCACAGTTGTACCAATTTATCCTCACTCTGATTCTCCAGCTAGGAAGTCAATCAGCATGTTGAGCCCTTTCTAAAGCTGTCACCGACACCCCCATTCTCCTAACAGAGACATATCCATGTGTAAGGACTTGTTCTAGTGCATTCTTAGCAGCTCTGGTATAACCACAACCTTCTGGGAATCACTTATGCCTATCATAAATGATCCAAAGGTGTGGTTGATTGACACTGTACAGGAAAAAATATACTACATAATAGATATGTGTAATATATATATTACATATATATTATATATGTGTATATATATATACATACAATGTGTATATATTCATATACAATGTATACACATACACACACATACACACAATGTAGTATACCCACTCACCAAACTCTCATGAAGACAGCAAGCCTGACAGGCCAGGTGCAACTAAGGACACAGCATGTGGGTCCCCAAGCAGATGGTTCAAAGTGCAAGGTAGAGTACCAATGCTTCCCTCTGGGTCTTGATGACCAGCTGGGAGTGTGAGGATTCACTGAGTCCATGTCAGACCAATACATTACTGTCATGTTTTGTTTTCTGTTTTGTTTTGGTTTTTGTTTCTTTGTTTTTTTACCTTTTAGAGCTTTATTAAGAGGAGAGAGAGACAGAGACAGAGACAGAGAGACTGCACAGAGGGAAAGTACAGAGAGAGCTCATGGTTTTTTCTTTAATTATTTTATTTCTTTACTTATTTTGTATAGTGGGGACACACATGTGTATGCAGAGGTCAGAGGACAGCTTCTGGGAGTCAGTTCCTTAATGCGGTCCTGAGGATCAAACTCAGGCTGACAGTCTTGGTGGCAAGTGCCTGTACCCGCTGAGACCGCTCTCCACCCCCTTCTCTGTTTGTCGTATTGGATCTCATAAACATCATGCGGCCAGTGAGATAGCTCAATGCATGAAGGGGCTTGCTACCAAACCTGACAACCTGAGTTGGGTCACCAAAACTTGGGACCCACATGGTGGAAGGAGAGAACAGACTCCTGTGTGTGCACATACACACAATAAACAAACAAACAAGCAAGCAGATAAATAAATAAATAAATAAATAAATGAATAAATAAATAAATAAATATACAAACAAGGAGGCTAGAGAGGTGGCTTAGTGGTTTAAAGCATCGTTGCTCTTGCAGGGGACCAAGGTTTGGTTCCCAGCACCCACATGGTGGCTCACAACCATCCATAACTCTAGTTCCAGAAGTTCAATGTCCTCTTGTGACTTGTGTGGGCACCAGACACACTCGGTGCATGCACATGCATACAGGCGAAACACTCATACACAAAGATTAAATAAGTGCAAAAACAAAATAACTCATGTCTTTCCTAAGAACTTACTGTGGGAAAGATGTGGGGAGGCACTTGCTGATGTGCTGCTACCCACGTCCCTCCCTGAAGTCCCAGGTCTCCTAAACCTATGACTATACTTCCAACAGGCTAATTGTGCAATCCCCCTGTGACCATGAACAGCAGCTCTTATATAGTCTAGGGATTAAGTTAAGAAGCCATTGTTCAGCTTACCACCAATCTTTCCAGAAAGCCCCAGACTGTCTTTGGGTAACTCCACCTCAGATTTAGATTTCAGTTAAATGTCATCATACCACGCGGCTTTTCAAGGTTCCTCTAAGTGACATGCTGGGGCCCCTGCCTCTCCCTGATCTTGTGCCCTCTCAACCATAAGTGAGTCTGTGCAGAGGACCTTTTGTTGGCAGAGTCCACCTCTGTCCAGTTCCAGTTCTGTTTTGAGACTATGTTGCCCGTAACTCTGTAACTCTCTATGTGGCCCAAACTGACCTCAAACTCACTGTGTGGCCAGCTGGCCCTGAAGTCCTGATCCCCTTACTCCAGTCTTCCATGTGCTGGGATTACAAGTGTGCACCACTACATCCATCTTTCAAGAGGTGGCCTTCAGGCCGCTAACCACTCGCAATGTGTGATCCTGAGGGGAAAACCATCCAGAGGTCCCTCTGTGACCAACATGAGGTCAGGCCAACACCTGGCATGCAGAATGCAAAGGGACCATGAGGTCAGCCCTAGGGTGAAAATCAGAAACTCTAGCCCAGGGCCAGATGCTGCAGCTCAGAGTGAAATCTGAGGCACCTGGCCACTGGCTTCACTTTGAAAATGAAGAAAGGGAAGAATCGTAAATAATGAAGTCACCGATATCTTGTCCTTCCTTAGGGTGGTCCCCAGAGCATCATGGGATATACAGGCATGGGTCTCCCCTGCAACTGTCCTTAAGATCTGGAGCCTCACTGCTGATGCCCCCTAGGTATGAGTACTTCCTGGGCCTTTGGTTCCCTGCTGCCACGAGTCCCCACTGCAAGTGCTTTGGGATACCACCCAGCGCCCCAAGGGAATGGTTTAAATCAAACTGTTAAATTTGCAGCTGTTTGCTCCTGAGCCAGCGCCCTGGCCCGCCAACACCTTCCCTTTTAGGTTTCATTTTTGCTGTCATATAAATAACAAGTGACAGGTCAGCCTTTGCAGAGGCCAGCTCCAGCCATCCCTATTTCCCCGGCTTTTATGTCAAAAAGTCTAGTCAGCAGGCGACTTGAAGGGACTTGTGTCCCTTGTCATAAACAACAACAAAAAGACAGGTCTGGGGATATAGGTATGGTGTCTGAGGCCCTGGGTTCCATTCCTAACTCAAAAAGAAAGAAAAAGGAAGGAAGGGAGGGAGGGAGGGAGGGAGGGAAGGAGGGAGGGAGGAAGGAAGGAAAGAAGGAAGGAAGGAAGGAAGGAACAAAGAAAGAAAGAGAGAAAGAGAGAGAGAAAGAGAGAAAAAGAGAGAGAAAGAAAGAGAGAGAGAAGGAGAGAGAGAAAGAAAGAGAGAGAAGGAGAGAGAGAAAGAGAGAAAGAGAGACAGAGAAAGAAAGAGAGAGAGAGAGAGAGAGAGAGAAAGAAAGAG
>CABHPH010135578.1:16039-29931 GCA_902168325.1 Peromyscus nudipes
AGAGAGAGAGAGAGAAAGAGAGAGAGAGCGAGAAAGAGAGAGAAAGAAAGAAAACCTGATTTCTCTCTGAGCCATCTGCTTTCGAGGTGGGAGGAAACGCCTCCCAGGTCCCTTGAGGACAATTGACCTTCTGCTTCAACAGCCTCCAGGCTTCAATGCTCCTCCCTGCCTGTCTCCTGTGACTGAGCAGTGATCTGGATGGAGGAGTCAGTTACAATGTCCTAAGTAAGAGGAAAGCTGGGGTTCCCTCAGCAGGACTGCCTGGGGCTCCAGTTTTCAACATTATAAGCCAGTGAAGGGCTCTGGAAAGAAATACTGTGTGGTAGCCCAGCCTAGGGGTGCCCAGCAGGCCACGGGGCTGGGCAGGTGTTCACTTACACTCCAGGAGTCTTTGAACATAGGTGGTACTATCAACTTCATCACACGATCAGAGACATGGGGGAGGGGCAGAGGACTTGGTCAGGCACTGTGCTAGCAGGTAGCAGAGAAGGGTCAAAAATCCCACAGAGCATGGGGCTAGGTTACTTGGGAGGGGGTTATGTGTCTGCTCCCCCTTAGTTGGCTATTCTATGCTACTGACCAGCACGGCTTTGACCCAGCACAGGTGGGAGAAATCTGTGCTCGTCTACACCTCTGGTATGACCCATGTGGGGTGATTTGACAGGATCCTTGCTCTCTCTATCCATCTCAGAAGTGCCACCCCGCCCCTGTGCACCAAGGCATAGCTGTCGTCTGCAGAGTTGTCCTCATACCACTGTGCAGGAGATGAGAGCGTTCAGCTGTAGGTGATGGGGAACTCGTGACTCAATCACTCCATGGACTGTAGTCACAGAGAATGTTGACATCGTTGGCATCTGGCATTTGGTGGGGGCTGTCCTATGCACTGTAGATGCCTACCAGATGTGGTTGATATATTGTGCACCCCAATAAACTTATCTGGGGGTCAGAGAACAGAACAGCCATAATATTAAACATAGAGGTTAGGCAGTGGTAGCACACGCCTTTAATCCTAGCATTCCAGAGGCAGAGATCCATCTGGATCTCTGTGAGTTCAAAGCCACACTGGAAACAGCCAGGCATGATGACTCACACCTTTAATCCCAGGAAGTGATGGCAGAAAGCAGAAAGGTATATAAGGCGTGAGGACCAGGAACTAGACTGGTTAAGCTTTTAGGCTTTTGAGCAGCAGTTCAGCTGAGATTCATTCTGGATGAGGACTCAGAGGCTTCCAGTCTGAGGAAACAGGATCAGCTGAGGAATTGGCAAGGTGAGGTGGCTGTAGCTTGTTCTGCTTCTCTGATCTTCCAGCATTCACCCCAATACCTGGCTCCAGGTTTATTTTTATTAATAAGACCTTCTAACAATTTGTGCTACAACCAGATGCCAGGTGTGACCCTCAAAAATGTGTCCAGACATCTAGTTCATTTTGTTATTTATTATTGCATGTGTACATGATGCTTGTGTGTGGATGTGTGGCTCCGCACATGCACAGAGGTCAGAGGACAACTCCAAGGAGTTGGTTCTCTCCTTCCACCTTTACATGGGTTCCAGGGATCAAACTCCAGTCGCCAGGCTTGCATGGCAGGCCACTTTACCTAATGAACCATCTCACTGGCCCTGTTATTTTTTAAAACATGTTATCACTATGTAGCCAAAGCTGACACTTAAAGCATCATCCTCCTGCCTCAGCTTCTCAAGTGCTGGGGATACAGGCATGTGCCATCATGCTGGCTGCATGTCACTTTATATGGCGAGCAAAGAGAGACAGAGACAAGGGGGAGCTGCAGGCACAGGGCCTGTGCCCCCACATCCCACAAGTTTTACCGAGTCCCTGCCCCGTGCCTGAGTTATTCTCAGTGCCAGGGACAGGGTCCGCGCATTCCTGGCAATGACATTGTGTCAAGAAAGACTGGCAACTGACAAGCAGGGTAACCAGTGGACACCAATGCTCTGAAAATTCATAGCGCTGGGGATGTGACTCAGGGGTCAGTGCTCACCCAGCACAGACAAAGCCCTGGGGTGAATCCCCAGCATCACACGCATTAGTCAGGTTCTCTAATTGAGCAGAACTGATAGCATGAGTGAGTGTGTGTGTGTGTGTGTGTGTGTGTGTGTGTGTTATTTTGAGACTGTATCACATGTAGCACAACTTAGTGTAGTGTCCAGGTTGATCCTTCTGTATCTACCCCCAAGTGCCAGGATTACAGGAGTGTCCATCACACTTGATTGATATGATGTGGTGGCTAATTTGGTTATCAACTTGACTGCATCTGAAATTAACAAAATGCAAGCCACTGGGGGCACTCCTTTCTCTCTTTCTCTCTCTGTCTCTGTCTGTCTCTCTCTCTCTCTCTCCCTCCCTCCCTCCCTCCATATATACGTGCTACATGAAACAAGGTCTCAAAATAAGAATACTAAACAACTGGGCCCCCAGTCCGCAGCAGGACACACGGTAATGTTCTAGAAAAGTATCTGGAAAAGCCTCCCTGACGAGGTGACGTGGCAGAGATCTGTGTGGATAAAAACGTGAAAGCACCGATGGTCCAGGGAGGGGAGGGAGAGGTGAAGGAACCCAGAGCAGAACTGCCCTGTGCAAGGAGGCTCCTGCCTTCAACAAGGTGACTGTGGTCGGGGTTGGGGTGGGATGGGGATGCCTCTGGCGGTGAGAGTAGCCATCACCCCTGGCCCTGGGTGGTATCAACTTCCTTCTGCTCTGTAGACTGGGAGCCAGATAGGATGCTGGGCAGGGGAGGGGCGGGTATCTGACTTGGGTGGTAAAGGCCTCTCGCTGGAGCTGCAGTGACCTGATCATCTCCACCTGTTGAGCTGAAACAGTTGGTGAAGGAATGTATTGAAGCGTTGATGGATGGTTGCAGCGATCACGGGAGGGAGAAAAGGAGGGAAGGAGGGAGGAGAAACGGACCAGAGCTCTTAGTGAACCAGCAGACCCAGGTTCAAACCCCAGTCCCACCCCCCTAAACTAGCAAGCTCACCCCTCTATGCCTCAAGTTCCTCCTCTATAGAATGCCTCCACACTGTCTCATCTGCCACTGAGCTCCTGAAGCAACCTCAGATCTAGTGAAGCCCCTCCTCTTCACATTGCCAGATGGCCCCCACAGGGGAGGAGTCCACTGTCCTCATCAAACTACGAACTGATTTCTCAGCTACACCTCAGAGGCACAGGGACCCCCAGGGCAGCCTGGGGCAGGCACCTTCAGGCTGTCTGAGAAAATACTAGCTGGAGTTTACATGGCTGCCAACCTTGGGGCCTCCACAGGCCAATCTGAAGCCCCCAAAGGCTACTTAGGGCGAGCTCTCCCCTCCACCTGAGGCCCCAGGCACTGTGGCTGCCCTCACATCTGACCCATCAACCTGCTCCCGACAGAACTTTAGACTTGGTGTTTTTTTGTTTTTTTTTAATTTCTCTCCCTTCCTTTTAGCTCAGCAGCAACCCAGCCCCCAACACTCTCAGCACAGATCCCAGGCGGGAGCAGTCAGGACCCTCCTACGACATCTGCTCAGGACCTCATAAATCCACAGAAACAATCCCAGGCCCCAGTGCCTCCACGTCACACAGGATGGGGTACTGAAGGGGCAGGCTCCAGACACTCCAAGGAAAACAACACACAGGCTTGCTCGGCCTCATGCAGTGCCATGGAAACTGGCACAGGGAACCAAGCATCTGAAGAGAATGTTCTAGAATCTGTGAAAGGCCTGGCAGGAGCATGTGGGACCCAGAAACAAAGCTGGGTGTATCTGTCTCAGGCTTTATAGGCCTCCCACAACCTGGAACCCCTCTGTCTCCACACCCCTTGTTCTGATGCTAAATGGGAAAGCGTGGGGGCACTGGCTGCCTGCTCCCCATGCCCTCCCCATTGGCCAAAACAATCCAGGTGTGTTTGGGAGAAATGCCAATCACTTAACTATCCCAGTTTGGGGGTTATTTTGAAAGTTATGAGAGGCTGGGTGGTGGTGACACATCTTTAATTCCAGGCAGAGGCAGGTGGATCTCTGAGTTTGAGGCCAGCCAGGTCTACAGAGTGAGTTCCAGGACAGCCAGGACTGTTATATAGAGAAACCTTGTCTCGGAAAAAACAAATAAACAAACAACAACAAAAACCCCGAAAACAGAAGCTGGAGACTGAGGTCAGGAGCGGCAAGACCACTGGAGGACATGGACACTTGGGAGATGGCTCCGCCACTAGGTCCTGGGACACCTTCACAGTCCCAGCAGCAAGGAGGGCCTTGACACCCCCCTCCAGGTTCCTTAGGTGACCTCTGATGACCTCCCAGCCATGGTGGGGTGAGCTGTTCTTCTTTAATCTCATCATAGTCACACAGAAGATTGCAGATTCACTTTGTCCACAGGCTGGTCTTGAACTCCTGATCCTTCTGCCTCAGCCTACTGAGAGCTGAGAATACAGATGTGAACCACTGAACCCAGTTTGTAAATCACAACTTTTTTGTTGTTGTTTGTCTGTTTGTTTTGTTTTGTTTTTTGTTTTTTCAAGACAGGGTTTCTCTTTGAAACAGTCCTGATTGTCCTGGATCTCACTCTGTAGACCAAGCTGGCCTTGTACTCACAGAGATCTACCTGCTTCTGCCTCCCGAGTGCTGGGATTAAAGGCATGCGCCACCACCGCCCAGCGAAAATCACAACTTTAATAGCAGTCCTGCACTGAGTGGCCACAGTTTGCCATGCACCATGCCAGGTCCTTCGTTTATGACCCACCAGCCGCACGGTGTGTATTTTACAGCCATCTCTAAGACGAAGACTATAGTCACTATAGTCTTCTTTTAAAAGTCATGAGGATCAAACAGGGTGTTACACATCTTTAATCCCAGCGCCAGAGAGGCAGAGGCAGGAGTATCTCTGTGAATTGGAGGCCAGCCTGGGCTACATGAAGAGTTCCAAGCCAGCCTGGGCTATGCAGTGAGACCCTGTTTCAAAAAGGGGTGGGTGGAGGCCGGGCAGTGGTGGTGCATGCCTTTAATCCCAGCACTCGGGAGGCAGAGCCAGGCGGATCTCTGTGAGTTCAAATCCAACCTGGTCTACAGAGTGAGATCCAGGACAGGCACCAAAACTACACAGGGAAACCCTGTCTCTAAAAACAAAAAACAAAACAAAACAAAAAAGGGGTGGGTGGGCGAAACTGAGGCCCAAAGAGGTTCATAATTTAAGGTGGTTGCACAACGTGGGGTTCCCAACGAGCATATAAAGGAAACCTACGGTGATGATGGCTCCAGTGCCAGGTGGATCCGGGCTGGGGGGGCAGTGAAGGGGGGACGGAGGGGTGCTGCTTCCTGATGGATACTCTGCCACCATCCCTGAAGCTGTCTACAATAGAGTCCCCAAGTTGCCATGGCAACCTTGGTTCGCGCTGTTTACACCAAGTGCAGCTAACAGCTTCTGGCTCTATTGTGGCTGGAGAAAGTGATTCCATTACTCATTCAACAAACACTGAAAAGTGCAGCCGGGGTAGATACAACCGCTTCCATCCCTCAGCTGAGGTAAAGGAACAGAAGAAAGGATGTCAAAGAGTCGGCATGGGGGGTGAGAGCATGCCCTTCCCCTCACAAGCCGCCTGCTAAGTTAAGGTTTCTATTGCTGTGATAAGCACCATGGCCAAAAGCAACTCAGGGGGGAAAGGGCTTATTTCAGCTTACAGCCTGTAGTCCATCATCCAGAGAACTCACAGGAACCTGGAGGCAGGTGCTGATGCAGAGGCCCTGGAGGAGTGCTGCTTTGCTGGCTTGCTCTCCATGAATTGCCCAGCCTGTTGGGGGGGTTTTGGGTTTTTTTGTTTGTTTGTTTTTTTGTTCGTTTGTTTTTGTTTTTGTTTTGTTTTGTTTTTCAAGACAGGGTTTCTCTGTGTAGTTTTGGTGCCTGTCCTGGAACTCACTCTGTAGACCAGGCTGGCCTCGAACTCACAGAGATCCACCTGCCTCTGCCTCCCGAGTGCTGGGATTAAAGGCCTGCGCAACCACCGCCCGGCCAGCCCCCTGGTTTATATCACTCAGAACCACCTACCCAGAAATGACACTGTGCACAGTGAGCTGGGCCCTCCCACATCAAGCATCAATCCAGATTTGCCTACAGGCCAACCCTATGGAGGCATTTTTCTCAATTAAGATTTCCTTCTCCCCAGATGGTTCTTGCTGTTCCAAGGTGACATAAAAACTAGCCAGCACACAGCCTTGACTCAGTTTTAGGCCCTAGTTACACTGCAGGTGTGTGAGCCCAGCATTGTTGCTTCTTCAGATGTAGAAAAAAAAAAAAAAAAAGCTGAGAGTCGGATTTTCATGAGAAAATCTCTCCAACTCAGATTTTGAGAGGGGCTTCTGGGGTGCTGTTACTCAGGTTGTGCCCCGCACACTCTGGAAGCACTGGTTGTGTTTGGTCGGGATTCAGTACTCCATGCTCTCCGCTGTGTATGCAAGCTGGGTCGTCACACCGGGGGCTGAGTCGAGCTTGTGAGTCAGCCACTCGCCTCACCCAGCTCTAGGCATAGACCTAGAAAGTTATCGGAGAGCCACCGACATAAGCCTCAGAAAAATGATGAGCAGAGTGAGGTGATGCTCGCCCGTCATCCCAGCAGAGGGTAAAGCAGGAAGATGGCCAGCTCAAGGCCAGCCTGGGCTAGATAGCCACACCTTGTCTTGAAAGAAATGAAATGATGGATAGTACTTGTGAATGTGAAAACGTGCTCACGGTGTAGTACAAGTTACTGGTAAAATTCCTTCCCTGGAGGAGACGAAAACAACACCCAACCTCTGCTGAGTTCCAATGACAAACCCAAGTATCACTTCACCCCAGTTCCCTCTGGGGAACCAGTGACTTAATTAGGTTGACTTACAGAGCAATGGGTGACAGGTTCTTTGTTTTGTTTTTGTTTGTTTGGTTTGTTGTATTTATTGATTGATTGATTGATTGATTGATTGATTGATTGATTTTTCGAGACAGGGTTTCTCTATGTAACAGTCCTGGCTATCCTGGAACTCACTGAGATCCAACTGCCCTTACCTCCCAAGTGCTGGGATTAAAGGCATGTGCCACCACTGCCTGGCTTGTTGGGGTTTTTTGTTTGTTTGTTTGTTTGTTTGTTTTGTGGTTGTTTTGTTTTGTTTTGTTTGAGACATGGTTTCTCTGTGCAGCCCTGGCTGTCCCGGAACTCACTCTATAGTTCTACCTGGCTTCAAACTCACAGAGATATCCACCTGCCTCTGCCTCCCAAGTGCTGAGATTAAAGATGTGCACCACCACAGCTCGCCTGGGTGAGGGGTTCTTTAAAGCAGCCACTGGAAGGTCCACACCCAGCATGGGTGACCCCCCACATGTCCACGCAGATGGAGCCACCTCCCCTAGTCCTTTCCCACCTGGGTCCTCGAACTCTTCCTTAAGACCACACCCAATTAGGGCAGAATCGCACACCACTTTATGGAGGAGTGGCTGGGTCCTTCGCTGAGGTCCCACAGCCCTCCCTGTCCCGCCCTCTATGAGGGAGGTCAATTCTCAGTAAGCCGCTGTGGTGACCTGGCTGGCAGGCACAGCGAACTCATAAAGACGGCCGCAGTCTGGCTGAGAGGGCAGTCCTGCAGAACGCAAGTGAAAAGAGCCAGTTACAGAGCGTGACAGAGCAGGAGAAATGGCTCAGTCGGTGAAGTGCCTGCTGCATAGCATGAGGACCCGAATTCAGATCCCCAGCACCCATAAACAAGACAAAACAAAGAAACAAACAAAAATCCCAGCATAGCGGCTCATGCCTGTAAACCTAAGAACTGTGGGGGGCAGGGCGGTAGAGACGGAGAGTCCCTGAAGCCCATAACTAGCCAACCTAACCAAATGCAGGAGCGTCAGGTGAAATGAGAGACCCTGACTCAAAAACCAAAGGTAGAGCGGCCAGTGAGACGGCTCAGTGGATAAGGCAACCACAGCCTGGGCTGATGATAGCGCTATCCCCAGGTCCCACACGGTGAGAGAACCAACCCAGCAAGTGTCCTCTACCTCTGCACCCTTTCACACACGTCATTTTCTTAATTACATCTTTTTTAATTAAGAGTCTGAAAAGACATCTGGCTCAGTAATGAAGAGCACTGGCTGCTCTTCCAGAGGACCCAGTTTCCATTCCCAGCACCCACATGGTGACTCACAACTGTCTGTAACGCCAGTGCCAGGGGATCTGCTGCCCTCTTCTGGCCCCCATGAGCTCTGCATGCACATGGTGTGTGGACCTATATGCAAACACACATAAAATATAAATAAATAAATAAAAACATTTTTTCTCTTTTTTTTCTTTCTCTCTTTCTTTCTTTCTTCCTGTGTGTGTGACACTTAGTCATTTCCAGGTCAAACGTCCTGCGTGACCCAGGACCCCGTGACCACGTGGTTGTGTAAAGCACGCAGCGCAACCATGTGATCTATGCGCATGCGTGGAATAGTCACGTGGGCCTGTGTGTGCAGGCACAGCTCGGCCTTTATAAGCCGGCACCATGATTCCCCGGGTCCCCTTCACACGTATGTCTTTCCACAGGCCTGTGCACATCTATCCCTCTCTCCTCATCTTAATAAAACGCTTGTTAGTGGATTCTGTCGTGTTTCATGACTTTTCCTGGAAGGGTAAGAGCGCCGCTAAAAACCAACACCTTCAGGAGCAGGTTACGTGTTCCCCTTCTACCGTGAGGATCCTGGAGATTGAACTCGGGTTGCCAGGCTAGGGAACAAGTACCTTCACCTGTTGAGCCGTCTCACCAGCCCTCAAAACAATTAAAAATAAGATAAAATAGAGGTGGAGAGCGAACAAGGAAAGACTTGCCAATATTGACTTCTAGAATCCACACACCCACACTAACAAGTGCATACACACATACACACACACACACACACACACACACACACACACACACACACACACACAGAATGGGTGACCCCTGGAAGGCAGAGTATGAATGTTTTGTCTGCTTCACTTTTTGTGGAATTTTTATTGTAATTATAGCTTTTCCCTTTTTTTTGTTGTTTTGTTTTGTTGAGACAAGGTCTCACAATGCAGCCCTGGCTAGCCTGGAACTCATTCTGTAGACCAGACCAGCTGCAAACTCCAGAGATTCTCCTTGCTTCTGCCTCCTCAGCACTGGGATTAAAGGTGTGCGCCACCGAGTCAGCCACCTCCATGCTTTTGGCATGCGAAAATACTTCTTTAAAGAAAAATTAAGACCATTCAAAAACTTCTCTAAAATGGAGTCAAAGTTTCTTTTCCAGCCTGAAGTGGGAGGGGCTGGCTTTGGGCCCAAGCTGGACCTCACACTGAATCAGTGGGGCCTTGGGGCTGTGTTGGGAAATGTACACTGCCCTCCCCCCAACCCCAGCGGGAAGACTCAGTAGGCAGGACAGAACGTGGACTCTGCCTTACAAGTCTGTGGCTAGTGCTGTTGTCGCTAAGCAAATGGCCATTGAAGGACCCGAGCCTCACCTGGCAGAGGCGTGAGGACTGCTCTGTCCCCACACAGCAGCTTTCAGGTCCACGGCACTCTTCAAGAGATCTGCTCTGAAAGCAAAAGGGAACAGCAGGCTGTGCTCACCCATCCAGGCAGCAGCCATTGTGAACTGTGAACAGAAGTCCCAGAAAGACACCGCACCTTCAATGGACCCTTCCATAAGGCTGGTTAACTGGTGAGAATTTCAATGTCTGCAGAGTAGGTGGAATGGTGGGAATCCAGAGCCTAAATTCAATTGATCTTGGATTATCTTTAGCCCCCTAAACAACTATTCCTTCCCACTCTGTTGGACCCACCATCCTGTGACGAACAGATAAAATCTTTCGGGATGTATTAATAAAGCCATATCCTACCAACTAAAAGGCTAAGTGTCTCGGATAGCATCCAAGACCTCTCCTTTTTTGTAACCTCCTTGGTTCATGATGTCCTTTGCTCTGTTACTGTAAAATCTTCATGAAACTAATTCCAGGTTGGAATACGAAATTTGAGGTAACCTGAATCTGTGTTCCCAGGCCGTGGTCACTCATATTTGGCTCCAGAATAAACTATTCCCTTTGAGGTACATTTTGGCATTGACAGACTGAATGGTCATCATTGGGCGCCTATTGTTTACCAGGCTCTGGGTTGCTGGAGCCTGGAGGAATCAGGTGGATACGGAAGTGTTCCTTGGCAGCAAGCACCCTGGCTTTATAAAGCAGGCTGCTGGGGGAGGCAGGCAGTTCAGGGTTCTGGAGGAGGCTCTGGGTCTGGAGGCCATCTGGACAGTCCTAGAAACGCCTGAGGACAGACTTTTCCTCTAGATCGTTCAGACTAACCTGCTTCTCAACAGAATTGGCCTCATTTCGGGACAGCAGAAGGCTTCAGACTCAATTCGGAACAATCCTTTTTTTTTTTTTTTTTTTTTTTTTAACAACAGTTCTGGGTTTCAAACCCAAAGGCTCTGTGCACACCAGGCAACAGCCGTCACCAAACTCCACCTTCAGCCCTGCCAATCTGCCTGTTGCTCCCCACTGCACCCCTGCAAGTTGCCTGGTTTCCTAGCTCCCTGCTATCTGTTCCTCCAGGTGGACTTTGAACCAACTCACCTGTTGTAGGCAACATGGATCCCGCAGGCTGCTGGGTGTCCCGTGGGAATGTTTGTTTGGAAAAGCACAATTAGGGGCTGGGGAGATGGCTCAGCTCATTAAATGCTGCACAGGCTGCAGGACCCGAGCTCAGATCCCCAGCACCTGCACCCATCACGTAAAAACTCCAGCATATGACACATGTTTAAATCCTGGTGTTCAGGAGGCAGAGGCAGGAGGTCCCTGGGACTTGCTGGACAGCACAAGGTTCAGTGAGAGAGCCTGTCTCAAAAGGCAGGGGCAGAGCCAGTGAGACAGCTCAGGGGGTCAAGGTGCTTGCTGTACAAGTCTGGTGACCTGAGTTGGATTCCTGGAATCCATAGCCAAAGAAGGGAACAGGCTCCTGAAAGTTGTCCTCTTACCTCCACATAAGTGCCACGGCGTGTGTGTGTGTGTGTGTGTGTGTGTGTGTGTGTGTGTGTGCGTGCGTGCGCGCGCGCGCGCGCAAGCCCATCACCGTCACCATCCACACATACACAATAAACCTAAATTAAATTTAAAATAATAAAAAAAAAATAAGGTGGTGATTGACTGAGGAAGATGCTCAACAGTGCCCTCTGGCCTCCACACACACATCCACCCACTTACACATGCACCCCCACAGGCACGCACGCACACGCGCACACACACACACACACACACAAACAAACAAACACACACACTCAAACACAAACACAAAAGTACTCTAAGACCCTGCACAGTGATGTATCCCTGTAATCCCAGTACCAGGAAGCCTAAGGCAGGAATGTGAGTTTGACGTCACCCTGTGCTATATAGCGCTCAAAGAAACAAAAAATTTTTTTCCAAAAATTAAAAGCAGATATAAAGCCAGGTGAGGTGGTACATACCTGTAATCACAGCACTTCAAAAGCTAAAGCAGGAGAGTGGAGGCCAGCCTGGGCTACATCGGAAAACCCTGTCACAAACAGCATCTCTAATCTTCACTCTAAATAGACAAAAGACTCACCTCACAGATTCCTACCCATCCATTAGGCAGACACTAATGTTTTCCTGCAGTTGTTTGTCTACCAAATGCCAGGCACAGGTGGGCTACACACACACACACACACACACACACACACACACACACTTGGATCGTGTTACTGCTGTGCCTAAATAGCACTGAGAATCTCCTGGGGTGCCCACATTTATGCTTGAGGATTTATGGGAAGATTCATTGTGTGCCTCCCCTGTGTGTGCCACCATGGTTTGGCAAGTCACCAAGAGTGACATCAGCCATGGGAACTGTTGGGGATGAGCCAGGGAGCAAAGAAACACATTAGCATCTGCTTGAGCTGGTTTGCCAGAAACTGGAGTGAACTGTTACCCCTTGTTGCCAGGGGCCCCCTTCCTCTCTTAATCCCCAACCCTGCCTGCAGGCAGCACCCCAAACCAGTTCTGACGTAGAGCAGGAAGGGTTCCCCGGGCTCTGCAGGCCCAATGCTCTCTCACCTCAGACCTTCCATGAACCTCAGGGCAACATCTGCCTCTCCTGTCCCACCCAGAGTCAGCCCAGCCCAGGAGCCTCAGCAGCAGGGTTCCCTCCCGTGGTCTCAGCTCCCTTAAGACAATTAAGAAGGAGTAAGGGAGTTGGATGGGCTTAGGGCCCTGGTTGGGGGTTGGGGAGGCAGCTTGTTTGGTGGTCAGATAGGTGAACAAGACAGCCAACTTCCTGAGGCAGAACTCAGGGCACAGACAGAAGACAACCAGGAAGTCCCTGGTTCCACCCGGGGCCGAGCTGGTCTGAGATCTCGCAGGTCTGAGATCTGGCGTCTGTGTGGCTTGGTAGTCCAGCAGGGCTCCAGTTTTTGTTGTTGTTTTTGTTTGTTTAGTTTTGTTTTTTTGATACAGGGTTTCTCTGTATAGCCCTGTCTAGACTGGAACTCTTTGTAGACCAGGCTGGCCTCGAACTCACAGAGATCCGCCTGCCTGTGCCTCCCAAGTGCTGGGACTAAAGGTATGTGCCACCACAGCCCGGCTTAGGACTCCATTTTAGCAGGGGGTATGTCAGGGAAACCCGACTGCCAGCCACTGCCCAAACTCCTGCCTTGTGCAGGAACCACTCCAGGCACAGGGACACAGTCCCACCTGGAGAGGTTGGGGTGGGCAACGGGGAAAAGGAGGATTTAAACTGAAGTTTTCCACAGCAGCAGAATGTGTACTCTGTCCTGAGCCCCAGGATTGCGGTTCCGGGAGAGCAGCCCTTGCCTCCCCTGGAGGCCCTGGGGACCCTCCTCCTGTGTCCTCCAGCTTTGCACAGCCCCAGGAGTTGCTCAGCTTGTGGCTGCTTCCTCTTCTCATTCTCCTCTCTTTCTTCTCTCTTGTCTGGGTCTCAAACCTCTCTCAAACACCATCCTGTTTCTTACTCCAGTCTCATCTTCAATTACATCCCTAAAGACACTTTTTCCAATGGAGGTCCACGGTCTGGGCATGGACATATATCTTACGGGAACTAATGTTCAGACTCCTTCATAGCCCATGTCACAGGGCCTGAGGAACATTCTAGACTGCTGGGGCTGGGGAAGTAGCTCAGTGGGTACTTTCCAAACACACAAAGCTGGGTACGGTGCTGTGTCCTAGGTACAATGGTGTGTCCTAACACTCTAGGAGAGGCCAGGGGATAAGAAACTCAAGGCCATCCACAAGTTGAGTTCAAGGGCGGCCTGGGCTACCTGAGACTTCATTTGAGTCCTGAGCTGCTACTCAGCATCTCCTCTTCCTTAAGGAGTCACCTAAGCTAACCTCAGCTCAGCCTTGTTTTAATCTCTTCTGCGGTTCTCTAGGAATGGGGAACAAGGAGATTAATCAGACTAAATCCAGGCCATCCACCCCCAGCCTGGATGGCGCCCTGGGACCTAGGGTGGCACTCCCCCTTTTAGCTCCAGATAACCCCTGGAGTATAAGCAGAGTGCCAGGGTCCCACAGGAGAGCTGGGCAAAGTTGTGAAACAGACAGGTCCCCATAGACCAATCAACGATAGAGCAAAAATATACACCACAGCCACAGACTGCCTTCCTCCTCGGCTCTCCTTCCTCCCCCACCCTACACAAGACCTCAAGCAAGGGCAGGATAGAGTGGAGGGCAGGGAAGGCTCAAAGGGGTAGCCAAGTCTCAGCCTTTCTTTTCTCTTTTCGAGACAAGGTCTGTAGCAAAGGCTGGCCCTGTGAACTCACTATGTATCAGAGGATAACTCTGAACTTATGAACATCCTTTCTCCTCTCAAGGGCCATGATTACCACCATACCCATCATACAGTGCTGCCCTATGAGGGATTCA
>CABHPH010135579.1:4234-24933 GCA_902168325.1 Peromyscus nudipes
TGTGAGATCCTGTCCTATATATCCCGTCTTAAAAAAAAAAAAAAAGGCAGTTATGAGACATATCGACATACCCATATTTAGATCATTTTCAGACCAGGGTTTTCACAATACCAAGAGTAGAAACCAACCAAAAGTCTGCCACCCAGTGTGTAGATGACTAAAATATAGTTTATCCCCTCAAGGGACTATTATCCAGTCTTATAAAGGAAAGAAAATTCCGACACATGCTACAACATGGGTGAACCTTGAGGACGTGATGTTCCTGAGTTTCCATTTTTCTGCTCTTCTGCATGAATCTACAAAGCTGCTGTGGCCAAGAATATGGCAACTTTCATGTTGTGAATCTGGTGGGTGTCAGATCATCACGGGGTCCTCTAGCAGCTCTCTGTCCTCGAAGTCAGGCCCTGGCCCGCTGCAGCCCTCCCTGGGGAGTTGATAAGCAGCACATGCTATGACCTTGCAGCTCTCAGCGAGAGTCACTTTCTCTCCCTCCGCTCTGCAGCTGCACCCTGGTGCCCAGACCCTAGACAACCTTGTCCATAACTCTTGTCAAGTGCTCGACTCCTTCTTGACTCATGGCGCATAAGCTATGTCAAGTGATGTGGAACTTACCTTACCCTCTGAAAACCTAGAAGAGGTAGAAATTCCCTTTGTTTTCTGGAATTGAACTCTCTCTCTCTCTCTCTCTCTCTCTCTCTCTCTCTCTCTCTTTCAGCTGCCTACAGTGTAATGCTATAACTCTTCTACCATTCTAGAATATGAAAGGATTTGAAGGTCCTTTCAGGACCTACATCTTGGCTGTTTCTCCTAATGATGCTCTCCTTAGACCTGAAGGTTTGCCTTCCCACTTCATGCCTTGATGCTGTAATTCTTCTAATGAGGCTCATCTGAGGGATGACTTCATCCTGGCTCCATATCTACAAACCTGTAGCATCAGTTACACTGTAAACTTGAAGTGGGTAAGTTTAATCCTCTGTGGACCTCTCTTTGGGGCTGGGCACACCTGCACACCACTAGGGTTTCTAGGGTTCCTCTCTGTATGTTTTGTGCTAGATTTGGGCTAGTAAGAGCAGGTTGTCATAAAGCAGCTGTCTTAGGGTTTCTACTGCTGTGAAGAGACACCATGACCACAGCAATTCTTTTTTTTTAAAAAGATGTATTTATTGTGTATACAGTGTTCTGTCTGCACATATGCTTATAGGCCAGAAGAGGGCACCAGATCTCATTATAGATGGTTGGGAGCCACCATGTGGTTGCTGGGAATTGAACTCAGGACCTCTGGAAGAACAGCCAGTGCTCTTAACCTCTGAGCCATCCCTCCAGCCCCTGACCACAGCAACTCTTATAAAGGAAAACATTAAATTGAGGTGGTGGCTTACAGTGTCAGAGGTTCAGCCCATTATCATCATGGTGGGGCATGGCAGACATGATGCTGGAGAAGTAGCTGAGAGTCCTACATCTTACAGGCAACAGGAAGTGGTCTGACTCACTTGGAGTAGCTTGAGCATAAGAGACCTGAAAGCCCACCCCCACAGTGACACATTTCCTCCAACAAAGCCACACCTATTCCAACAAAGCCACACCTCCTAATAGTGCCGCTCCCTTTGGGAACCATTTTCTTTCAAATCACCACAAAAGTCTTCCTGGCTTAGGCCTGGCACCCAGTATTCTGTATGTTAAAAGTGGGAGCTGGAGGGATGGCTCAACTGTTAAGAGCGCTTGCTGTTCCTGCAGAGCATCTAAGTTCAGTTCCCAACACTCATTTCAGACCGCTAATAACTGCCTGTAACTCCAGCTCCAGGGCCTCCTACACCCTCTCCGGACTCCTCAGGTACTTGTGCTCATCCATGCACATACCTCCCCCTCACATACACATAAAATTAAACAAAATTTTAATGTTAAAAAAGAAATCAAATTATTGGGCTGGCAAAATGGCTCCGTGGGCAAAGAAGCCAGATTTAGAACATGAAAGCTGCCATGTTCTTGGCCAAAGCAGTTTTGATGAATTAATTAATGGAGAAGGACAGAATGAAAATTCAGGAATATCATGTCAAGGTTTATCCACGTTATAGCATGTAGAAGGAGAGAGAGAACTGACTGTGGCAATTTGTCCTTTGTCTTTACAGGTGTCATGTGGCATGCAGGCACACACACCCCTAGACATCTGGGATCAGCTGTTTTGTACTGACTCAGAGCCCCCCCACCCCCCACCCCCTGCCTGCCATATGCAATGTTAGCCATCTTTGTTGTGGGGTATTCACCAGAGAAGACTGCTCGGACATGGGTTTAAGCCAATAGAAAGTCTTTATTAGCGACTACATTGGGTGTTGGGGATCCCAGTGTAGCCCCAAGCCTTTCTCAGGGTAAGCTTTTAAGCACAAAAACCATTTTCTGGGTTGACACACTTCAGATAACAAGAACAGTTAGCCAGAAGTGGAACTACAGAAGCCAAAAAGCAAGGTTAGAACATTTGAGACTTTCCCAGAACTATGGACTTTGATGGATCGGGTCTTTGTTTTCATTTTGGCAGGTGATACTGTGTAAGTGCTAAGTTTTATAGCCTGAATGGCACGTCCACCATGAAGTCAGTTGTGCTAAGGTCTCTGTTACATCTTGGTCCATGCAGGATATCCGTAATCTCACCATGTTGTCTAAACATAAACTGGCCCTTGTGGACCTCTGTTCCCTACAGCCTGTTCATGTATATTCACATGTATGTGCATGTGGAGGCCAAAGGTCAACCTCAGCTGTTGCTCCTCAGCACAGCTCTCCATATTGTTTTTGAGGCAGTCTTGCATCAGGATCTAGGGCTTGCCAGTAAGGCTAGGCTGGTCCATCTGTGAGCCCCAGTCCCCCTCCTGCCTCTTCCTCTCTATTACTGGGATTGCAAGTCCTCACAGTGGCTTTTACATGTGCTCTGGGGATAACCCCAGGTCCTCATGCTTGGGTGGAAAGCACTTTAAGGATTGTAGAGGTTTTGAAAAGGATTTCTTTACTTCTGGGCTTTTCAGAACCTTTACATGGTTTGCATTCATTGGTAGTTTCTTAGAAGAAAACATTGTTTATAACGTATTTCAAACCTAGTAATCCAAAGATCCCCCCAGCCACACACTCATTTTTTTTTGTGTGGAGTTTTTGTAGTTGTGTGTGTTCTGGAACACTTGAGGATACTATCACATTACTCACTTGGGAGCGTGTTTTGTCACATCACGTGCTATTCCTTTTGTGGTGGAGGCGTCTAAAGCCAGTACTTTATTGCTGTATGATTATTTGTGTATGATCTTGATCTATTAAACTTCAGGGACAGTGTTTAATTCTTTTCTGGATTCCCAGTGTCAAACATAGTAGCCACCCAACAAATGTTGGTTGAAAGACCGCCTCCATCTGTTGGCGCACCAGAAACACAAACTGATCATTTATTGGTGCCAATCAATAATGACACCTGGAAAATAGAGCAAATCATACCAGACACACCAGCCATGTGAACACATCACCACACCAGATGGAACCCCCTCACTTGGGACTATAAAAGAAGAGCACCCCAAGATCAACACATGGTCAACATGTCACTCAACCACTCATTACAATCCTTACCCAATAAAACTGCCCCAGTGACTGTCTCCTGACCTTGCCCCTCAGGTCCAGCTCACTGTCTCTTGTGTCCATGAGATCTCACTTCAAACTGACCCTTAAATAGCTTCCTGAACTTGGGTCTGACACCTGGGCATCAGAACAACTCTGCCCTTGGGTTCCTAAGACTTATTGAACACCTTTCTGAATATTGCAACCTCTTTAAACCTTTCATGGCTATTCTGTTATATACATGTATATATACATACATATCTATGTATATATACACATATATGTATGTGTGAGATCTAAGAGTTAATATTGGTAATTAAGATTGGAATAAAATTCTGATGATTGTCTATGGCCAACTTTTCAAGCAAAATTGAAATTACCTGGGAAATTGCAGCCAGCAAAGCTGTGATTTTATTTTTACTCAATAAATTTAGACACAAGCATGTCCATCTGTTTCTGCTCCTGACAGAAACGTATTGAAAGACTTTCACACTGATACACTGACCCTATAAATGCAAGCCCCTTCCCACCCTGTCTTTAGTCAGCTGGGGCCAGGCAGGCCAGGGAGCCCAAGGGTGTCTGCCAGTACAGCCAGCATAGGTTTGTGGGCCAATGAGGACAGGGCCACCATTGTTCTAGCCAGAGGAGCTGGAGGTAAACAGGACTCTTGGGATGGGAGGAGGGCAGGAGGGGGGCAGGAGAAGGGCTGCGAGCCGAAATCTGTGCTGTGGCTCTCCCTCCCCAGACGGGCTTCCTGCCTGCTGGTGTCCTGAGATGTTCCAGGCCAGTGGTTCTCAACCTTCCTACTGCTGCGACCCTTTAATCCAGTTTCATACTATGGTGACCCCCACCCATAAAATTATTTCATTGCGAATTCATAACTGTAATTTTGCTACTGTTATGAATTGTAATGTAAATATCTGATATGTGACACCCCCCCCCCAGGGATCATGACCCATACGTTGAGAACTGATGCTCTAGACAGCCTTCTTCTACTAGGCCATGCCATGGACTTCACAGCGCTCTTGGTACACAGGGATGTTTTGTAATGAAGCCCTTTATTTGGTCCTGACAGAGCCTCTTAGCAGTTTAGGGGGCAGCCTGGCTCCTTATTCTTATCATCCCCGGTGAGCCTCACATCCAGTGAAATTCCTTGGGGATCACAAAATGCCACAGCCAACAGAAATTCATTCTCTAGAATCCAGGAAGCTGGAGGTCTGAGCCCAAGGTGATATCCTGTGATGTCACCTCCTTGGCGTGTGGGTAGCTTTGTCTTCTTTCTGTGTCTACACATGGTCCTTCTTGTGTAAGTCCCAAACTGTGGTGAGATCAAAAACCCTTCTGTGGCTAGATTCCAGAGAATGACCTGGGCCCAGGTGCTCAACCCTCCCCTGAGCACCTCTAGGAGAGAGGCCCAAAGGTGGGCTGCTTGGGCTCAGACTCAGATGAGTAATTAAAGAGAACTTCCCAGCGGTGGAAGTAGGGAGCTCCCTGACTTTGGAATCCCCTGCACAGAATGATCTAAAGGACTTGCATCCCTCATACCCCGGTGCAATATTAAGGCAGAGGCTGGGTGTCCCCTGCTGAGGGCTGCTCAAGAGTTCCTGGCTACCCTGGGGGTCGGATGTGTTCCCTTCACCAAGGTGCCCACTGATTCTGAACTGGGCACAACCGCCAGCTCTCCGGAACACTTCCCAGGGATCAGGCACCTGAAGGGGGTGCTGTGTGGCCCTCTTGGATCTTCCCCACAGCCCCAGCCTGATTCTCTAGAGGAGGCAGAGAAGTAACCTCAAGAAAGGTGATGGAGCAAGGATTGAAGAGTGGGCAAGGGGGACCTGCTGGAGCAGTGCACACTTGTTTTCCTTCCCTTTGAGAAGTTGGAGGATCAGAAGTTCAAAACCTATCTGGGCTGCATAAAACGAAAGGAGGTGGGGTGTGAGGGTGTGGCTTAGAAATAGAGTTCTTAAATGTGTCAGACCCTGCTTCAATCCTCAGCGACCCATGAACACATACAAAAGAGTGGGAGGTGTAGTTAGGGCCAGCTTAGGATACACAGCAGGTCCTCCCCTGCTCAGCTTCCCTCTGCATGTGGGAAGTGGACCATAGGGCTGGATTGCACTGGTGCTCACATTTACAATTTCTCTTATTTCTCTCTATATACTTCTCTTTGTGGGGAGGGAGTGCTCTCCCAGGCTCCCCTGCTTCCCAGTTTGAGAAGAGAGAGGGCAGGGGAATGGGATGGGGCTGGCTCAGATCCCAGAGAAGCGGCTTCCACATGGCTGAACAGAGCTCCAAGCAGAAGCTCACAAAGCAGGGCTTTGATGGTTGTCTGCAGGCTGAGTCTCTCCCCTCTCCCTCAGGACACTTCGCTTGTTTCACTCTGGGCCTCCTGTGAGCCTGATTTAATGGGAAACAGTGGGCCTGAGAAGTTCCTTGTGACACACTAATCCAAGCTTGCTGACCTGACCACACCTCCAAAGGAGGCAGCCTCCAGAGCACCAGAACAATTCAGGCACCCTAACCCCACGGAAGAGCTGTCAGGTAAGTTAGTAACAAGGCCTGGCCAGGGAGCATAAGACAGTGTGTGTGTGTGTGTGTGTGTGTGTGTGTGTGTGTGTGTGTAGTGAGAGGTGGGGAAGGGTTGACCATTCTCAGATTGCTCCGATTGCCTGTAAAGTGCTGTGAGCCAGACTGATCTGTAAAGTGCTGTGAGCCAGACTGATCTACAGGCGGACTCAACACATATAAATGTGGAGTGCCTAATTCAATTAGGACTGCAGATGATCAAATACTTTCTACGTCCTGTGTTTGTAATTAATTGTATTTTTATTTGCCAATTCTAAATGGCAGAGAACATTGATGTGGAGCTGGCGGGGGGGGGGGGTGTGTTTTTATTACATACATGCCTATAGCTCATAGATAAGTGCTTTTTAAAAATAAGAGATAAGTGCCTCTCTGTGCTGACTTTAACCTTATATTTCTAAGGTCTGGGTCTTGTGCTGGAGATCTGCTTCTCTGGCTGGGGGTATCCACTAATTCTTGAATTCTTCAGACTGTCTTGCTTTGTTTTGTTTTTGCTTGTTTGTTTGTTTGTTTGTTTGTTTGTTTGAGACAGGGTTTCCCTATGTAGCCCTGGCTGTCCTGGAACTCTCTATGTAGATCAGGCTAGCTTCAGACTCAGAGATCCAGGTACTGGGATTAATGACACACACCACCTTGGTTTTTTGTTTGTTTGTTTGTTTGTTTGTTTTTTCGAGACAGGGTTTCTCTGTGTAGCTTTGCGCCTTTCCTGGGTCTCACTCTGTAGATCAGGCTGGCCTTGAACTCACAGAGATCCTCCTGCCTCTGCCTCCCGAGTGCTGGGATTAAAGGCGTGCACTACTGCCTCCCAGCTCACTTTTAGTTTTTTGTGATAGAGTCTCATGTAACGCAGGCTGGCTTTGAACTCACTATATAGCCAAGAATAACCTTAGCCTCTCTCTCCCAAGTGCTGGGATTGTAGGTGTGTGCCACTAGACTCGGCTCTTGGTCCTTATGCTCACATATTTGGATGTCTGTCTGCTTTCCAAAAAGTTGGCTTGTGCTTGGTTCCTGTGGGCAGATTCCAGCCCCCAGAATCCCCTGTCCTTGCAGGGCTGTGGTAGGGACAGATTCAAAATGTGAGAGACCCTCAGGTCTGGGATCCTCAAGTTTCAGTGTGATTCGAAGAAAGGGAGAGGGGACTCTGTTGCAGAGCAAGGTTTCACTCTAGGCTGTGTCATAGAAACCCTGTGGTCTTCGTGACAGTCACCTTTGGTGGCTGCTATTGTCTTCAATGTGCTTCTCGGTCTCTGACGAAATTAAATAACTTGCCTACGGTCACACAGGTGGGAAAAGCCAGATTCAAATCCAGATCTCTCCAACCTACAAGGTTTCGGTCACCAGCTCCCCCGGGGAGTTTGCACAGAGATGACATGGCTGGAAGCATCAAACAGACTCAGTGTCAGGTAGACACAGGTTCAAGTCCCAGCTACTCACCAGCTGTGAGGGACTGAGCTGACCGATGGAACTTGGTGGCAGGTAGAAACAGAGTGATTAGAGATCCTCACAGTCACTGGGGACACGTAGGCCTGGGAGGGGAAAACCTGGGAGCGAGTGAGCCATGACTGAAACCTGTTCTGGTAGCCCGGGGCTGCCTGTGTGTGTACATTAATTACATCTCATAACCCTCCCATCCCAACAGGGGACCGTCAAGACTCAAGTGAAATCACACAGGCTGCAACTGTGAGGGACAGGGTTGGAACCCGGGTCCCAGATCCAGCTGCCCCAAGCTGCTCCTTGCTGCTTACAGGAGTCACAGCTCAGGTATATCTCCTAATCCCTGGCTTCCTTGGGCTGTTACCTCGGACAAGTCACTTACTCCCCTGGCCCTGTTTTCCCGTAGATAAAACAGGAATGGTACTACCATGTCTGTCTCTGAGATAATGAACTTGAAAGTTCTTAGTGTGTCACGAAGCTCTGAGCACACACTCAGGACTGATGGTCTAACGGCTCACCATTGCTCCAAAGAATGAATGCACTGGGGACAGAGCCATCCACTGGGCTGAGAGGTTTCTGGAGTGCCCATTTGTACTGGGCAAGGAAGGCTGCAGAAAGGAAGAGAGATTGCCTTACACTGTAGTGACCTGACCCTGTAGCTGAGAATGGGGCCCAATTCTGGCTAGCCACAGCTGAAGAGTAGGGTATTAGTGGCATGCCCCTTCCAAATGCAGTGTTCCCAAAGTGTAGCCCAGGAACCTTGCCCTTCAGAGCTGGGTGGGGAAGGGGGGCTCTAATTTTAGCCCTCTAGTCAGATTCATAGGGGCCAGGACCCATGCATTTGAATTTCTGCCAATCACCTAGCTGTTGGGAAGGACACGAGTGCTTGAGGTTCTAGGACAAACATAGAAGGTTTCTCTAACATCACTGCAGTCCTGACTTCCTTGGCTGCTGGGGACGGGCCACCTGGAGAGGCCAGGGCAGAGCAAACACGGTCTTTCTTTTTCTTCAGTGTCATCGAGAGGCAATATGTCAGAGGGGGTGAGTAGTCTGGGCTCTTCTTCCCTGGTCCCCTTCCTCCCTACACCTTGGCAATCTCTCTGGGGTCCTGATCCATCAAAGGGAAGAGGCTTAGCAAAGATCTTGGCCAAAGGTACTATGCAAAATCTCAGCAGGCCCATAGGCCAGTGGTTCTGGCTGCTGGGGGCACGGGAGGACAGGCAGAGCTGTCCTTCCTTCTACATGACTTCTTTCTGCCCAGGTGGGCACATTCCGAATGGTCCCTGAAGAGGAGCAGGAGCTCCGGGCACAGCTGGAGCAGCTCACAACCAAGGACCATGGTCCTGTCTTTGGCCCATGTAGCCAGCTGCCCCGCCACACTTTGCAGAAGGTGAGGTGCTGGGGTGGGAGGGAGTGGAGGTGCTGGCTGGGACAACCTGGTAAGGAACACAGTAGGGGTGGGGTGGACATAAAGGAATCCTCTCTCCTTTAGAAAAGGCCCATTCCCACCCTCTAGTTCATCCTGGACATGAGAGACTGGCCTACTTTAGAGACTATCCTAAAGGTCAGCGCTGTTGCAACAGCTGGGTTAATCAGTACTCAGACCACCCTAATCTAAGACTGCAGCCTAGAGCCTAGGGGCCAGGGGCCAACCTCAACTCAGATGTAAGGAACACTGCTTCAGGAGAGTGGCCCTGGTGAACAAGGGTAAAATGGCTGTGTCCAGTGGAAAAGCACGAGGCTTAAGTTCTAGGACCAGACACGTTCAACTTGCTCTGTGGCCTTAAGCAAACAGCTGTCCTTCCTTGCACCTGGTCTCTCTGTGCCTATGAAATATGAATATAGCAGATGGACTAGCTAGCGGTTGCCAGGGCGAAGGTGAGAAGTGGCTGAGCTCTGCTCCAGGCTCACGTTTCTGCGTCGACTGGTGGCCATCGGCAGGTGCTTTCAGGTCGTCCACATTCGACTTCTTCTCCCTTGCCCTTCATGCTGCCCAAAGGAAGAGCCACACCAGCAGTCCACACAGCTCTTCTAGCCCAGCAAAAGGAAGGGCTGTGGAGCTCTGGGGCTGAGGCAGGCTGCTGTCTGATGGGTTAAGTCTGGGAGGTCACTGAGTGACGGGAGGGAGTCCTCCTCCTCCTTGGGGGAGCTAGGGCAATAACGAGTCACCTCTAGTTGCCTCAGCCTGCCCTTCTGGGAGATGGGCATAAGAACACTAACTGTGCCATGTGTGGTGGTTCTGTGATCCCAGCCCTTGGGAGACAGAGGTTGGAGAAGTGTAATTTTAAAGCCAGCCTGGGTTACATAGAGAGATCCTGTCTCAAAGGAAACAAAAAATAGGATTGGGGGTGTGGCTCAGTGGACAGAGCTGTCCAAAGTGCAGGAGATTCTGTATTCCACCTCCAGGGTCACATAAAACTGGGCATAGAAGCACATGCCTGTAAACCCGGCACTTGGGAGGTACAGGCAGTATCAGAAGTTCAAGGTCAACCTTGACTATATATCAAATTTGAGGTCAGCCTGGGTTAGAGACATTGTCTCAAAAAAAAAAAAAAAGCCTACAGCCAGGTGTGGTGACACACACCTTTGATCCCAGCATTTGGGAGGCAGAGGCAGGTGGATCTCTATGAGTTCGAGGCTAATCTGGTCTACAAGGCAAATTCCAGGACAGACAGGGCTGTTACACAGAGAAACCCTGTCTTGAAAAACCAAAACCCAAAACAAAAAACAATAACAAACAAGCAAAGAAACAAAAAACCCAAAACAAAAATAAGGACTTGGTGAAGTAGCTCATTGGCTAAAAGGCATTTGCCATCAAACCTGACCAAATGAGTTTGATCCCAAGGACCCACATAGTAAAAGGAGAGAACCAGCTCCTGCAAGTTGTCCTCTGACTTCCACATGAACGTCACAACACACACACACACACATACACACACACACACACACACACACACGTGCCCCCCTAAGTACACATGCAAGAATAAATAAATGCAAAAGGCAATTAAAGACACAAAACAAAATAATAATTAAAAAACAAAACAAACCCCCACAATGAATTGTGGCAAAAATTAAAAACACAATTTAGGGATGGAAAGATGGCTCAGTGATTAAGAGCATGTTTGCTCTTGCAGAGAACCCTGATTGGATGCCTAGCACCCAGTGGTGGTTCACAACTATTCATAACTCCAGTTCCAGGGGAGCTGATGCCCTCTTCTGACCTTCCCAGGCACCAAGCACACATGTGGTGCACAGACATACATGCAGGCAAAACACTCACATATACAATGAATGAATTCAATCAATTAAAACACACACACACACAACGTATTTAGAGGACTGAGCAGCGTGTTGGGTAAGAGCACAGAACACACGGGCATTTGTTAGAAACACTTGTTGTTGTCCTCAATGTCTTGCAAACAAATCCAGGCTGAGCACTTTGACTCTCTCCAAATGCCTATGGGAGAGCAGGATGCCACACCTTGGCCCTTGAGGGCAGAGCTGCAAAGGAGTAAGGCCCAAACTGCAGCACCCTGGGCACTCCTAGCAGGCCCACTTAGATGTGAGCCTTTTCACACATGCCCTGTTCCTCACCAGCACCTATCGGTAACTTCTGCCCCCACCCCCACCCCCCCATTCCAGGCCAAGGATGAGCTGAATGAGAAGGAGGAGACCCGGGAGGAGGCGGTGAGGGAGCTAAAGGAGCTGGTGCAGGCACAGGCAGCTTCTGGGGAGGAGCTGGCCCTGGCAGTGGCTGAGAGGGTACAGACAAGGGACAGTGCCTTCCTCCTGCGCTTCATCCGTGCTCGCAAGTTTGATGTGGGCCGCGCTTATGAGCTGCTCAAAGGTAAGGCCTGCATTGGAGGACTGGCCATGCAAGGTGGGAGGAAGTTTTGAGGAGAGTGTCGACTCTTTCCACACTAAGAAAGTTCCCTTATGCCATGAGGTAGTCACTGTCTTCCTATTGAGCAGTCCTCAGGATCACTTGGGCTCTGTTAGTGGATGGATGGATGGATGGATGGATGGATGGATGGATGGATGGATGGGTGGATGGATGGATGGATAGATGGATGGACAAAATTAGATAGTCAAGACCAGATTCCTAGAAGACTCTCTTCTCTGTCAGTCTTGGAACTCAGTGAGCAGAATTCAGGTACCACATTTAGACAACAAAGGAAGGTGTTTCCTTTGTAGCCCCACCTTTGGATCTGGAATGTTCCAGATGGTGAAGCTGTGCCTTCTCCATGTACTTCCCTGACACTAAACCTCAACCCCAGTGGAACCAAAGATGGTGCTTGCCTTGGGAATGGGGAGCTGGGACAGAACTGCCATGGCCCTGCTGGGTGGAGAAAACATTTCCTGAAGAAATGAAGCAGGTGGTCTGCAGCCTACTGGCTTTCCCTTTTTACTTTCCTCCTCTGTCCCCAAATGTCAAGTCAGTGCCAGGGCCCACCACTGTTTTAGGGCAAGGAGCGCAAGCATCCCATGCTGTTGTGGAACTTAGGTTCTATTGGTGGAAATAATAAACTTGACAGAGAGAAAACATAGGTAGAGTTTGAGTGACAGGGGTAAAGGACAGAAGACGGAAGCTGTAAGTGAAGTGTCTAGAAATGCTCCCACTCTTTTCTGAATGAGTGACACCTGAAATAAAGGGACACCTGAAAATAAACCCCGAGGAAGTCAGACATCTGAGTAACGGGGCAGAGGGAATAATAAGGCGAATGTGAGGTAGGATAAGACTGGAGTGTTCTAGAACAGCAGAGAAGTTGTTGGCAGTTTCTTGGCAATTGCCCCCTAAACCCATCCCCTGGGCCCCAGGTTGGGGGTACAGATGGCCACATGAAGGCAGGGACCTGTTCAGGGTAAGTAAGAATGACATTTGTGGGTGGAAAGAGGTGCTGCTAGAATTAGGAAGGGCCCCCAAGTCTAGCTGGGGCCTTGGGTTTCCTCAGCACTGCCCACCCACCCACTCAGTTGACCCTGTGCCCAGTTGACAGTCTGTGCCTTGTCCCCAAGGGAAGGAATGTAACACATATGATTACCTTCTTATGTAGGACTGTACCTCATGTCTGCACAGCTCACAACGGGGACACTGTGAACCATGTGTAATTGCCACAACATCTGGGGGAGACAGGCCAATCTCATGGAAGGGAATCATGAGACGCAGACAGTTGGATGTCCTGTTACAGACAGACAGCAGCCAGGCCACTGATTCTCACCATGTGCCGCCTGAGAAGGTGGGTGAGCGTGGCTGGAAAGGCTCCCGAGATGTCTGCTTGACTCTTCCTCTTCCAGGGTATGTGAACTTCCGGCTCCAGTACCCTGAACTTTTCGATAGCCTCTCCATGGAGGCCGTCCGCTGCACTATCGAGGCGGGTTACCCTGGTGTCCTATCCAGCCGGGACAAGTATGGCCGAGTGGTTATGCTCTTCAACATTGAAAACTGGCACTGTGAAGAAGTCACCTTTGATGAGGTCAGCTGGTCTCTCTGTCCTAGCCCTTGTCTTTAGTGTTGGGTTCCCCAGGAGGCAGGGTCTGTGGAGGGACGAGGGCAGTTGGTCATCTGCCTCCAGGCATTTTCCAAACAGGGAGAGAATTCCTAGGATGTTCCAGGACAGCTGGGAAGCCCAGCAGCTCGGCAAGTGGAGCCCACTGGCCTGGTTATGCTCAGCGATGTCAAGTGGAGGCAACAGCTGTGGGCCGTGAGCTGACGGAAACCTTGCCAAACACTGAAAGCTGGGAGCTACAGAGAGATGGGGATCAGAGGGCTGTGGGCTGGAAGGTTCTGGAAGGTACAGCTTCTGTCCTCCTTAACCATCTGCTTTCCGTACGTTCATAGGTTTGAGCCCTTGAGAAGTCTGATTAAAGGAAAAAACAAAGGATTTTTCTTTATTCTTTTTTCTTTCTTTCATTTTTCCTCCTTTCTTGTTTGTTTTGTTTTGTTCCAGAGTCTCAGGCATCCCAGGCTGGCCTTGAACTCACTATGTAGTTAAGGATAGCCTTCAAACTTCTGCTGTCTTGCCATACAGGGGTTACAGGCATGCACCGACATGCCTGGTTTTATGCAGTGCTGAGGACCGAACCCAGAATTGCACACATGCTAGAAAGTCCTCTACCAAGTGAGCTAAGTTCCGGCCTTCACCCATGTTCCTAAGTATACTAGTATATGTGAATAAAGGAGACTGTTTTCTTCACCTTTTCTACTTTTAAAAATTAATTAATTTATTATGTATACAGTGTTCTGCCTGCATGCATGCCTGCAGGCCAGAAGAGGGCACCAGATCTCATTACAGATGGTTGGCTGGGAATTGAACTCAGGACCTCAGGAAGAGCAGCCAGTGCTCTTAACTGCTGAGCCATCTTTCCAGTCCCAAAATGTTCACCTCCATTTATTTCTTTATTTATCTATTTATTTTATGTATCTGGTGTTCTATCTGCATGTACACGTGCAGGCCAGAAGAGGGCACCAGATCTCATTACAGATGGCCGTGAGCCACCATGTGGTTGCTGGGAATTGAACTCAGGACCTCTGGAAGAGCTGCTAATGTTCTTAGCCACCGAGCCAGCTCTCCAGCCCCCACCTCTTCTACTTTTTAGACCCCAGACTTTAAGAAGAAATTAGATTGCACTGGCCAGCCCTTTGCTCTAGTTCAATGGTGATGGAAATAGCCAGCATCCCTACCTTACGCCTGCTCTTTTTTTTTTTTTTTTTTTTTTTTTTGGCTTTTCGAGACAGGGTTTCTCTGTGTAGCTTTGCGCCTTTCCTGGAGCTCACTTGGTAGCCCAGGCTGGCCTCGAACTCACAGAGATCCGCCTGCCTCTGCCTCCCGAGTGCTGGGATTAAAGGCGTGCGCCACCAACGCCCGGCACGCCTGCTTTTATTAAGGATGTTACTAGGCCTTCTCGGTAAGCAAGATACTAGCTTTAGAATTAAAGCTTTAAAAAAAGAAAGACATATTATTTTGGGCAGGAGGGTTGGAGAGGTGGCTCAGCAGTCAGAGGACTTGCCGCTCTTGCAGAGAGGACCTGGGTCCTGTTCTCAGCACCCGTGTCAGGCAGCTCACAGTCTCCTGTCACTCCAGCTTCAGTGGAACCAACATCTTCATCATAAATGAATGATAATGAGAGTAAAAATGAGCCAGGCAGCAGTGGAGATGTGCACCTTTAATCCCAGCTACACAGAGAAACCCTGTCACATAATAAACAAACAAACAAACAAACAAACAAATAAAACAAGTAAAATAAATCTTTATATACATATTAAGGCCTCTCTACATAGTCCTGGCTGTCCTGGAACTCACTATGTAGAACAGGTTGGCCTTGAACTCACAAAGATCCAATTGGTTCTGCCTCCAGAGTGCTAGCTAGGATTAGAGGTGTGCACCACCACAACCTGAAAGATTTATATTATTTTTATTTATTTATTTATTGTTTGTTTGTTTGTTTGTTTTTGAGCAGGGTTTCTCTGTGTAGTTTTGGTGCCTGTCCTGGATCTTGCTCTGTAGACCAGGCTGGCCTCGAACTCACAGAGCAGAGATCCTCCTGGTTCTGCCTCCTGAGTGCTGAGATTAAAGGCATGTGCCACCGCCACCTGGCTCTTATATTATTTTTAAGTGTGTGTGTGTGTGTGTGTGTGTGTGTGTGTCCTAGTTCTTGGGAAAGCCGCATCAGATCCCCTGGAGCTGGAGTTACACTTCCAGGCAGTTATGAGCCAGCTACCTGATGTGGGTACTGAGATCTAACTCAGGCCCTCTGTAAGGACAGCAAGGTTTCTTAATCACAAAGCTATCTCTTAGCTCCAACTGAAGGTATATTTTTTTAAAGAAAAAAAATGTAGAAACATGCATTTTTCTTATTATGTTAATAGTAGCTATTCTTTTTAGAATATACAAGAAATTGCAAACAAAATCATCTATAATTCTGCTACCTAGATTTTTTTTTTACCATTATATCCTTCCAATTTATTTTACACACACGTACACACACACTTTTCTTATAACTGTGGGATCATCAGTCATTCTTGGTGGCACAGGCTTGTAAACCCATCTACTAGGGAAGCTGAAGAAAGAGGACTGATTACAAGTTTAAGGCCTGCGTGGGCTGTAGAGTGAGTTCAAGGCCAGCCTAAGTAACTTAGTAAGACATTGCCTAAAAATTCAAAGTAAAAAGAGGGCTGGTGATATAGTTTAGTAATTTGCAATACCCCGGGTTCAATCCCCAGTACTGAAAAAGAAAAGGGAGAAGGAAGGAGACAGGGAGAGAGAGGGAGGGAAGGAGGAAGGAAGGATCAGGGAAGGGCAGATATCACAACAAGCAGGGTAATGGTCGTCAGAACGGCAATTCCAGCACTCGGGAGTTGGTGGGAGGAGGAGCTGTTGTTCAAAGCTAGCCTGGACTAAACAGTTTTCAAGGCCAGCCTGAGCTACAAAGTGAGACCCTCTAAAAAAAACAAAAACAAACAAACAAACAAACAAAACACCCCAAGGGCGGAGATAGAGCTCAGTGGCAGAGTGCTTGCCTAGCCCATCCAAGACTCTACCATTGATTTCTGGCACCAACAGACAAACCAAAGCATAACAAAATCAACAAGAGATTCTTCTGAGCACTGTCGTGAAGAGTTCCCCATATTGTCAATGTTTTACATCATTTTCACTGCTCCACAATGTTCCATGGCTTACATTTCCCTTCATTTCCCTCCTCTCTTACTGGACACTCAGGCTGTTTCTAGTGGTTTCCAACATCATAAGAGTGCTGGGATAAACTCTGTGGCTTCTAATCATGAACGTGACATTTAGTGTTATTTTGTTGGCATGTCTTCTGCGAGGGGGAGGTCCTAGATGGGCATCTGTGGCAAATTTCTGCAGTGAGGCATGTGCCGGTGGCTCTCCACTCAGGACCCCAAGATTTCATCACCTCTGTGGGTTGGATCTTAAACCCTGTTTCCTGTGCTTCAGGCTTTCTGATGCTGGAGAGCAACACTGGGGCCTCCTGACTGAGCCCCATACCTAGCCTCTGTGCTTCTAGATCTTGCAGGCATACTGTTTCATTTTGGAGAAACTGCTGGAGAATGAGGAAACGCAAATCAATGGCTTCTGTATTGTCGAGAACTTTAAGGGTTTCACCATGCAGCAGGCAGCGGGGCTCCGCCCCTCGGATCTCAAGAAGATGGTGGACATGCTCCAGGTGAGACCTTGGAACCTGTCCCATAGGAACCTTTCACAGACGGGGAGGCTTGGCCTGGTTTCCCAGTTTCCCGGTGCAGGAAGGGACCTGAGGGGTGGGCAATCTAGTGTCATACAGAGCAGTGACAGCCATCATCTCAGCCACAAACACTTGCATGGTGATTGAGTGTGTTAAGCACATGGTAATGATTTCATTGACTCCTTGAGAGGGTTCTCATCCATATCTTGGGCTTCATCTCACAAACCTGGAAACTGAGGCTCAGAGGTTAAGTGACTTTGCAAGGTCACGCACAGATAAAGTGGCAGAGGCTGAATTTGACTCTATGTGAGTGATCCTGCAACCTTAGGCTGTCTGGCCATGTATATCCTGCTGCCTCTTTTTGCTTGTGAGTTTATCCTGAGGAAAGGATATTTCTAGCCCCCTTCTGATTCCTTTATAGACAGATAGCCCCCGGTCTCTTCTTTGAGCTACCTTATATTTGCCCTACATATATTGGAAAAGAGGACGTTGGATATGGGTACGGCAGTTGCTGAAGGACAGAGGCATGACAAGGATGTCCTTATGGTCTATAATGGTTTGTGGTCCACCCAGTGGACAAGTGGTTTGAAAAAAACCTTAATTGCTCCGGCTGGAGATACTGCTCTATTCCCAGCACTGGCCATTGTGGCCCATGCCTGTACTTCTAGCGTTCAGAAGGAAGAGGTGGGAAGATTGGAAGGTCAAGGTTCCAACTCAACTATGTCATAAGGCCGGCTTTGGACACATGAGACCATTTCTCACAAAACCAACAAATAATACCAACACACACACACACACACACACACACACACACACACTCCAAATACCAACACACAAACACCAAATACCCCCCCACCCCAAACACATAATCACCAAATAACCAAGCAAACATACCACTTCATCCTTTTTTTTTTTTTAATTATTTCTAGGGTTTTATTTCTGTCTCTGTTTTGCATCATGGGATGGCTTTAGGTTGTGTAACTTGCAGGGTTTCCTCCCTACATACACCTTGGAGCCAAAGTGAAGTCAAGGTTCTCTGGCGGCTGGCCCTGGGATGGGCTATCCTCCAGGGCAACATGTGATTGAGGTTGGACAAGTCAGTCCTCACCCCATGGGGAGAGGCTGTGTCTGTGTCTGTCTGTGCATGTGTGTGTGAGAGCATGTGTGTATGTGTGTTGGTAAGTAGGAGCCTCTGAGACCACTGGGGCAATGGGGTGGGGGGATCTCTCTCTGTCACTACAGGATTCATTCCCAGCCAGGTTCAAAGCTATCCACTTCATCCACCAACCATGGTACTTCACCACCACCTATAACGTGGTCAAGCCCTTCTTGAAGAACAAGTTGCTACAGAGGGTGAGTTCATGGCTGCCTCCCGAGTCTTCCTCAGACTCTGGACACTGGTCCCAAGTTGAGTGGACAGCCCCGACAGCCCCACATGGAGGACTGTCGAGAAAGACATCTCCAGACAAAGACAGGGCGCAGCGGCTTTGTCCTTCCCTCCTGCCTCTTCCTCCCACTCAGTTGTCCTGCTCACTTGCCTGCAGGTCTTTGTTCACGGAGATGACCTGGATGACTTCTTCCAGGAGATTGATCAGAGCATCTTGCCCGCTGACTTTGGGGGTACACTGCCCAAGTACGACGGCAAGGTGGTTGCGGAGCAGCTCTTTGGCCCCCGGGTCGAAGTTGAGAATACAGCCTTGTGAGGAGACGCCCTGCCATGTGACCTGTGTTAGCATCCTAGCCCTCCCTCAGCTTTTCTGAACCCGAGACTGGGAACAGGAATGCCTGAGGTGACTGTGGTTTCCCCAGACTTCTCTAGGTTTAGGAGAGCTTGAGTGGCACCTCATCCCAAACTGACATAGAAGGTAGCCAGACGAGGGGATGCCTTTAAACAGGATGCTTGTGAGGCAGTTATAGTCCCACCCGCCTCTGCAGTTATAGGGCAGTGACCTTGTGAGAAGTTGGATTTCAAAGACTAATTAGGCTTCTCCGTGATTTCCTTTGTAATCGCTTTGATACTTAGGGTTTGCAAGGCGGAGTTGAGAGCCCACTCACATTCTGTAAAACGAAGAAGGGGAGGAGGGCTTGATGCTCTAATGATTTGACAAACACAGCCGCTGTAGGCAGTTAAGGGGTTTCCCACGCAGAATTTCAGGGAGGGAGCAGCTTGCATTTGGGATGAACAGTTGCATTTGGGATGACATGCTGCTGAGTGACCTAGGCGCTAAGAGCTTTGGATCTTTCCAGGGTGGAGGTCATGTCCCTTCCTCTCCACCTATCTTAGGTGTGGTCCTCGGGGTGGGTCCCCCTTCACTAGACGCTCTCTTTGCCTTGTTGGATGGGTTTGATTTAAATTCCTATTTGATATCTTCTCTGAACACTTAGTCCTCGACAGACAAATAAAGTCATTCTTTGTCCTGTGTCAAGCTCTTTCGTGATGAACTTATGGCTTATTAAGGGTTTCTATGGCTGGGATACAACAGTGACCAAAAGCAACTTGGGGAGGAAAGGGTTTATTTCATCTTAACAGTTTGTAGTCCATCAACCAGGGGAGGCAGGGCAGGAACTCAGGGCAGGAACTGGAGCAAAGGGCATAGAGGAGTGCAGCTTACTGGCTTGCTCCTCGTGACTTGATTAGCCTGCTTTCTTATAGCACCCAGGACCACCAGCCAAGTGTGGCACCCCCCACAGGGAGCTGGGTCCTCCCACATCCGTCATCAATCACAATGGGCCCCACAGGCCAATCTGGTGGGGTATTTTCTCAACTGAGGTTTCCTCTTCCAAAAAGACTCTAGTTTGTGTCGAGTTGATATGAAACAAGTTGGCACAGCTTACATTTCCCAAGTCTGTGTGTTTTGACAAATACAAATGTTTTCCTTCTATGGAGCTGGCTTCCACAAGTGCACAGTGATTTTTGAGCGCTCATTTTTTGTAACTGAGACTTCCTGTCAGAGCCTCCTCTGCTTGCTGGGCACGTGATTTCCTCTTTGGCCAGCACTGCCTCATGGGGTATGGGGCTCCTAAGTGTTGATTGCTCCTTCTTCCAAGATGTGCTCCTGCTTTCCAAGCCAGTAGCAGACATTCATTCATTCCTGTTGTCTGGCCAGTGGCGGTGGCCTGAGGTGAGAGCTGACTGGCCTGGTTGATTATCTGCATACCCCCAGGTAAGTAAGAGTCATTAGCTCTTGCCTGTGGGGTCACTGCTTCATTATGTACATGAAGAATTCTTGGTGCTGTGTAAACAGAAGTTTCTGTCTCTCCAGCAACTCCCAAATACCTGGCAGCTGCTGCCCAAATAATTGACTTGGAGGCTTAATATTACTTATAAATGTTTGGTCGATGGCTCAGGCTTTTTATTAGCTAGCTCATACATCTTAAATTAATTCATTTCTATTAATCTATGTAGTGCCACGTGGCTGTGGCATTACCAGTCTGTTGGCATGTTGCTTCTTGGGTGGCTGGCTGGCTGGTAGCTACTACAGCGAGACTCTTAATCTCAGGGTTGTGAGTTTGGGTCCCATATGTAGGTGGAGGTTTCTGTGTGTTTAGAACCTTTTTAAAGCTTTCTCAGGTTGTATGTGGATCTATACCAGATGGTGGGTGCCAGTCCTGTGCACCTATTGTGGGACATCAACTGATTCCTGAATTCTGAGGTCAATCCCTTCTGCTTTCACACCTTTGAGAATTTCTCTGACCCACAAGTTCTCTTTCTTATATTTCAGTGAGGCTGTTATAAATATATGGCAGTGGTGTACACCTTTAATCCCATCACTCGGGAGGCAGAGCCAGGCAGATATCAGTGAGTTCGAGGCCAGCCTGGTCTACAGAGCGAGATCCAGAACAGGCACCAAAACTACACAGAGAAACCCTGTCTCGAAAAACAAAAAAACAAAAACAAA
>CABHPH010135580.1:0-11404 GCA_902168325.1 Peromyscus nudipes
ACCACTCCAACCTTCTGTACAAATGGGCATGGAGCACTTGTTTGGGGGTCGTAGTGGGAAGAATGACTACTCCAAAGCACTTAACCAAATAAAGTTTCTCCTCTACACAGAAAAGGCATCATCTTCAATCTAATGTGTAGCTTCTGGAACAATACTCATGCCATGGCCCAGGAGGATGGGAACATCGACCTGGCCAGCTTGATCATCAAATTGAACCCCGATGAACAGTGGGATGGTAGATGTTGTATAACCAGAATTCCCTTACATAGAGTAATTATAGTTACCTGTTAATTTAGCAAATATATACCGAGACATTTGTGATGGTTAGTGTCAATTATCAACTTAATTAAGTCTAGAATCATCTGGAGATGGGCCTCCAAGCACGCCTGGTAGGGATTATCTTAACTGCTTTAATTGATGTAGGATGACTCATCTTAACCTTGGGCAGGACCATTCCCTAAGCAGGGCAAACGGACTAAGAAAGTGGGAGAGTGGTCAGAGAAGAAGCACACATGTTCTTTTTCGGCTGAGGATGTGATATGACTAGCCGCCTCAAACTCCTGCCACCCTGACCACCCCCCGCCATAGCGACTATACTAACCTGTGAGCTAGAATAAATTCTCTTCTCTTGAGTTGCTTTTGTCAGAGTATTTCATCACAGGAACAGGAAAACAAACTAAGACAACATCACCTTATCAGTTAAATGCTGGTACGGGGTAGATAGTCTCCAAATTAATGACCCTGGCTGTTCCTTCAAATGCCATGACTTGTTCATGTCTGCATGCCCAGAGTAAACATCAGGAAACAAATCATGGTCTGAGCTCAATTTCAATGACAAGCTTTAAAAGCACCCCCGCCCTGTTTCTCCAAAACGAAAGGGGAAAAATGAATTAAGAGTTGGTGGTCAGGTTTAATTAACTTATGGCTGTCATTCCAGAACATGGGAGGTAGAGGTAAGAGAATTAGGAGATTTGGGTCACCTCTGCTACATAGTGAGTTTGAGGCCAGCCTTGGCTAAATATGACTATAGGCCTCAAGAAATTCCCCTAACCTTCCCCCACACATAATGAGACTTGGGCTAGGAAGCAACTAATGACAACAACAGGATGACATGCAGAAAATAGTAACTCGAAAATAATGAGCTGGAGGAGGCTTTAACTGAGGAACGTTCTTCCCTGGGGGAGGGGGAGCTCAAAATGCTGGAAAAAAAGGGGGGAAAGAAAAAGTGGGACAGAAGGTCAGAGCGCAGCCTCTGCCGGGAAAACGTGTTATGCTCCATGGTTTGCGATCACTGGCAAAGCTACGGAAGAAGACATTAAATGTTTGGATGATGGTGACGAGCCATTGCTGAGGTCTCTGGAGCTCAGAGGAACATAGACAGGAGGTGCAGGCTGTGATTCTTCCCCTTAACAAGAAAAATGGAGACGTTTAGGAAAGTAGGGCGAATTTTGCCTCAGGCCAATTTCAGGGATGTTTATAATTTTGCAATTCATCTATTTTGATAGATTCCTCCAATTATAGAAACCATCATTTCCTGATGAGCTTTTAAAAATGCACACAGTGCTCTGAATAGATTTCCATATGGGAAGGTATTATTTAGGGAATTTCTAGTAAACAGGACTGAGGAGGGCAGGATAGCAATTGCTATTCATTCATTAGGCAAAGATCTGCTGAGCCACTGAATCATGTCAAATTCGATCTTCTACATGGTGGATACTTACTACAAATGTGTGTCTGAATCAGTTTTACATAAATGCACACAAATGTGCATGCAAACTCTCTCTCTCTCTCTTTCTCTCTCTCTCTCTCTCTCTCTCTCTCTCTCTCTCTCTCACACACACACACACACACACACACACAACCAACACTAGAAAACACAGACTCTATGAGGTAGAAAAAGAATTCCTGTGGAAGTTTTAAAAAAAATTGAGCAATAAGCATAATGTCACGGACAGAATTATTATAGGAAAATTTTACTGTCATGTAAAACTTTTGAGAGATTTACAGTAAAGATCACATTGTAAAATCAAGACTTTTAAAAATGCTCTTTGTAATATTCTATATTGTGTTTAGCATTTATATATAAAACCATAATCCAAGAATTCTTATTTTTTTCAAAGCATAATTATTTCAAGTTTGCAATGCTCAAAGAAGAAGTTGGTAACTTGGGTAAGCTATTCTTCTAGTGTGTCTCTTCTGTGCATTTTCTAATGTAGTTGAATTATTCATTGAGTAAAATGAGTTCACTTTGATCATAGTTTAGCTTACATTTAATAAACACTTTCAAGGTTATTCCAATTATATCTTTAAAATAAAGATTTACTTTATTTTTATTCCATATAGCTGCATTAATGACTGTAAGTATATGCTCATGAGTATAGGAACCTCTGGATCCAATGTTGTCTGACTTCCACACATACATGGTGGCAAACTCACACACAGTCCACGTGCTCTTCCTCTTCATTCACCACCCTCTCTGATTTAAAAGACACAACCTTCTCGTCCCCCACTGCCCACAGCACTCTGCACATTCACAAATCCAGCTCCAGCTCCAGATCTGAGCTATCTCTGTTGCTTCTGCACCTTTTCAGGAGGACCTGTCTATTGGAGAGAGTAGGGTACAGGAAGCCTGAAGTTTGCGGGTAAGTGTGGATCTCACTCTCATCATTGAAGCTTCTTTCTGAGCAGGATGCCATTACAGAAAACCACAAGAAGTTAAAATGCAGAGAACAACTGAACATGGATGCCCAGCCCCAATTGACATACCAACAACACACCCAGTGCTCAGGGAACATTGTAGAAGAAGGGCAGAAAGACTGTAAGAGCCAGAGTGGACCGGGATGTCTGCTGTGAGGTTGTGTTTTCTAGCTACCACAGGGAAGCTGCACTGTGAAATCTCATTAACATGGCTGCCCAAAGAAGGCCTGAACAATTCTAACAACAGTTGACACCCCAATGTAGATGGGAAATGCTATGGACCCCACACTTAGACAAAAAGCTTCAAGCAATTAACAATTTTCTGAGAAAGGGAGGATTAGTCTTCCCAAAAGATGAGGACCCTGATTGGTTATCCAATGTCAAGTGATAAACCCTAGGAGCATAAACATGCGGGCAATACTGAACAGACTCAACAGGTTATATTTACATGTTCATTTGTTCATTTGTATATGTAACAACAATGGTTAAAGAAGAGGAGACCATGCATTTTAGAGAGGTGGTGGACATGGGAGTGGTAAGAAGGAAGAAAGAGAGGGTGGAAATGATGTAACTATATTTTAATTAAAGCTAACAACTTAAAAATAATTTAAAAAGTCATAATCTCATCAAGATGCCTGTCTTCTGTTATGCCTGCATTCCAGAGCTATCAATGCTGACTCAAAGTCACGGAGTTTATGACCTTTCAAATGTGTCATGCTCAACAAAAAACAGCCAAAGAGTGGGAGAGATGGCTCCATCGTTAAGAGCACCTATGTTCAGTTCCTAGCATCCATCTCAGGTGGGTCACAACCTCCTGGAACTTCAGCTCCAGGGGATCTGACATCCTCTTCTAGCCTCCATGGGTACCCATACTCACATGCATATACTGCCATCCACATAACTAATAAAAAAATTAAATACATTCTAGTCACAAGAAATCTAAACTTGACATTAATTGAGATCTGCACTTGTAATCAGTCTTTTTGATTAATTGACTAAATTTAATGTACTAATAATAGATTGCTAAATTTAACTAAAATGAATTGATTATATCAGACTTAGAAAATATCCATAGTTTAACCCCTTGTAGTATAGATACAAATCAGTGTGTCTCATATGTGGCTTGTGGCATGAGATACAATCAAGCACTTGAAAAAGTGGGCAAGTCACCATGAACCATGCTGCCTACTACAGTCAATAACACTTCTCTTAAGGTTTTCATTTTACTATCTATTTTTAATGTTACTCAGGTGGGCCAAAATCAATGCAATATGAAAACCTATTCTAAACTAAAAACATTCTTATCACAAAGTCCTTTTCATTGACAATGGATAAATTTCTATCAAAACACTGTCTCTAAGCTTAGAAAGTAGAATAATTCAATATCTAAGTACTCAGAAAACAGAAACCTACAGTGACAAACGGGTGCTTCCAAAATGATATTTTAACACCAGAGCACTGCAGTGGTGAGTTTTACCATGTGGGATACCTCAAGTAGCAGGACAAGCGTAATAATAAATTATTTAAAAGAAAATGAAGAACTACATACAGCTGGTGGTGAGATACGACCACTGTCTATCATTCTTCACAAAAATGCTCATTTGCTATTAAGCAACATGGTCACTATGTATATGTGTATGAGCCTGTTTGTCTCTGTCTGTACTCATTCCTCCCTATGTGTGGCATATGGGTGGAAATGCCTGAGGAGACCAGAAGAGGGCATTGAATCACCTGGAGCTGAAATTACAGGCAGTTGTGAGCTGTCAGCATGGGTGGTGGAAACCAAATCTGAGTCCTCTGCAACAGCAGCAAGCATTCTCAACCATTGAGCCATCTCTCATTTGCTCACGCTCGTCTCAGTGTACTTGGTACTGCTTTTGTTTTATAGCCAATCTGCTGGGGTCACTTTCTTAGTTGAGGTTCCTTCTTCTCAAATGACTCTAGCTTGTGTCAAGTTGACAAAAAACTAAGCAGGACAGAAGAATAGTTAGTGTCACTTATGAGAAGACTGTAATGATGTATGAATCTGTCTATGAAAATGTCATAATGACATTATTTCCTATGCTAACTAACAGATGTTAGCAAACAGCCATCATTAGTGCTTACAAAATGTGTTTGCATTAGCTGGCCTAGTGGTTCGCGTTTATAATCCTAGCACTGGGGAGGCTGAGGCAGGAGAATCATGAGTTTCAAACAAGCCTGGACCACAGAGCAAGAGTCTCTCCCTTGACTCATAAAATGCCAATGTTAATTGCTCTATACAATTTAATCCATTGAAAAACAAGAGGAGAAATCAATCAAGCCGCTTTGGTAAAGGGAGATCTCACTCAGAATCCTGAAGGGAAATAACTTCAGCAGATTTGCTAAGCATGTCTGCTTCTGCTAGTCACATTTGGCCAATTAATATCTGACGTTTTTATTTTACTGTCACTGTTGGCAAATCTTGAACAAATTGAATAACTTTAGTAATCATAAGCTAGACTTTTAATATATATTTATCTATTACTCCTTTTCTATGGTTTTAGATTCCCAATGAACAAAATATCACACACACACATACACACACACACATACACACACACACACACACACACACACACACACACACACACACACACATGCACCCATACTATCTCCAATTGTGAATCATGTAAAGTTTTTTGAGATGGAAGCTAACAGCTCAAAATGAATTCACTCATGATTGTTATTTCTTTTGTTTTAGAGCCAAGGGCACTGTGGGACAATGAGGTCCCATCAAATGGGATAATGGACAAGGCAGAAAGAAACAGACTAGAGGGCATCTTCTTAACGTCCACTCAGCCCTGGGAAGGGGGGTTTCTAAAGACTATTATAGTATTTCATTTTCTTCATTCATCTTTGGCAGGTACCTTCCACCTGTCAGTAAAAGTTGAAGTCAAAAGCATACCGTGGCTACCTTTGGGTCCCTCTTATAGGGACATGTCTCAAATCCATAAATTCTCATGCAATCACAAGCTCCCACAGAAGACCTGTGTTATTTCAGGAGTGTTATTTTTTCTCAGATCCCCAAAGAACTGGGTACTTAAACATTTATTGCTACAAGGTCATTGCTGTATCAAAATGGCTTTAACTTAACATGAATCAACTTAGCAACCTTTGTGTATCCCGTCTCTAAGGAAGGACAAAAAGTCTGAATCTGAAGGTCACTGTAATTCTTGCTTGTCCACACCTATGGAGGTGATATTTGAGTTGCCCCAACTTCAATTTTCCATGGCATGTTTAAGATCAAATAGCATCGTGAACTTTGCTGTAAATGGACACACGTGTGACTAAGGGTCTGAGTTGCAATTTGTGATTCAAACGGTTAGCTTTGCTGTGTGGTTTGTTCACCAGAAATAAAAATGAAAGAGGACAAAAGTTAGACCAGGTTGGGCAGGCACAGGGGAGTATGGCTGTAGACCGCAGCCGTAATTTTGAGTAAAGTTATGAAATTCTCATCAAGGGAAACTCTCCAGGGCATTTGAGGCTTGTGTTTGTATTTTATACTCACACATGTGCACATACACACACACAGAGGATCCAGAGAGGGGGGAAGGAATAATAACCCAAAGTTCTTAATACAGAACAAACCATTTTCAAGTTGCCCAGAGAAACATTCTCAAAAATGCCTCACATATGAAGAATATCTACACTGTAAAATTAGCTGATAAGCATATAGAAATGGAGCCAGAAGACACAGAACGGCCTATTCACAGTATAGTGTATAATCCAAAGTAAAACAATGGGCCCTTTACAAACAGCTACAAAATAAACTTGTGTTTTTCATTTTTTTTCCCTCTGAGACAGAGTCTTGCTCTCTAGTCCTGCCTGGCTTGGAACTCACAATGTAGAACAAGTTGGCATCAAACTCATGGCAATTCTGCCTCAACATCCTGAGCACTGAAATTACAGGCATGCATCATATACAGCTTTGTTTTCTTTCTTCCTTTTTAAATTAATTCCCTTGACCCAAATCATAAAGAAATCTAGAGAGGCTGGGCGTTGGTGGCGCACGCCTTTAATCCCAGCACTCGGGAGGCAGAGGCAGGCGGATCTCTGTGAGTTCGAGGCCAGCCTGGGCTACCAAGTGAGCGCCAGGAAAGGCGCAAAGCTACACAGAGAAACCCTGTCTCAAAGAAAAAAAAAATCTAGAGAGGCAAGAAGTTCCATATACATGCTGCAAGCTCTTTGGAATGGTCCTGGGAATCTAAGCATGAGAGTGAGGGATGTGGGTAGTATAAATAGGTAATTCTTACTGAATCCTTCTTGTTTTCATCCTCATAGATGCCTTGTGTTGAGGTCCTTGAAAAACATGCCCACACTTGCATGTACTCTTACTGTCTGGTACTGAAATTAGAATTGTGAGACATTCTCACATGGAGGGAAAAGGGAACCTCCTAAGACTCAAGGTTAAGTAAACAAAACATGCAAGGCCCAGGAAGTAGATGAAACTTACAAGGCCCATGAAATCTATGAAACTTAAAAGGCCTGTGAATTAGATAAAAGTTAAAAGGTCTGGGAAGTAGATGAAATTTACAAGGCCTGGGATCCTAAAAGTTACAAAATTCACAAGGCCCTTCCCCAAAGTTACTTGCACAGTAACAACCAGAAGAGAGGAGAGTTGCCAATCAGCAGAGATGCCTTCAAGTTACTTAGCAAGCTCCAGGGGAGCAGCTTTCATGAATGGGCAGGCATGCTGAGAGGTAGGAGGGTCTTCGGGAATACTGTTACCTTTGGGTTACTCCTGCTCCTGCAAGTAACTCCACACTCATATTATTGTAAACAATGCCAATAAACTCAGTAGCCTGCTAAACCAGACCTGTATGTAAGTATTTCTTTGGTCTGTCATTGGTGTACTATCTAGAGTGAATAGGCCTTGGTTCACATCTTCCTAAGAACTTCACACACAACCAGGTGCAATGCAAATTTTTATGAAATCTATCTTAATTGATTTAAACACAACTAACTGCCTTTCAAACTATAAGGGCTCATGAACATGAAATCTAAACTGAATATAACTGGGTTTTGTTTTGTTTTAAACAGGGAGGTTGGAGAGACGGCTATGGTTAACAGGTGTACTGCTCTTGTAGAGGATCTGATTTTAGTTGCTAGCACCCACATCAGCCAGCTTACACTTCCTCTAACTCCAGCTTTGGAGAATTCCTTTCTCTCTTCTGGCCTGTGAAGACACTTGTACTCACATATTATTTCCCCATATACATGATTAAAAATATAAAACAGATCTTTAAAAAAATTTAAGTAGCTGGAGAGGCAGTTCGGTGGTTAAGAGGCTTTGCTACTTTTGCAGAAGACCTAAACTGAATTCCTAACACCTACGTCATTCAGCTCACAACTGCCTGTAACCTAGCTCTGGGTGATCCAATGCCTATGACTTCCAGGGACATCTGCACTCCCATGCACATGTTCACACACAGATACACATTGAAAGGACTCTGGCCAGCTAGAGCATTGTGGGCATGGCTCCAGGAGGCCTTGCCCTTCCCCCATTCCCTCTGCCTTGCTAAAAACCTTTAGATTACAGTCCTAAAGGTAGTCACAAAAGTTTATTTTGTTATTCAGGTACTTCTTCCTTCTAAGGCTGACTACCAAGGTCCAGCTATCAAAGTACTTAAGTTCAGCAATCAAAAGCCTCCTTTGGCTCACGTAATGAACAAGACCAACTAAAATTAAACACCTCATCCTAACATGGGGTTTCCCCTTGGACCTTTATAAACCGCCATTTTCCTATGGGCTACATCTGTCTCCTCTCTATCCAGAGACAGTCCTTTGTCCTCCCTCTGGGACAAATACCCCTGCCCCCTTACCTTGCTCTCATCCTCTATCTCCCATCTGTCTTTGTCTCTTATTCCCTGCCCTCTGTCCCTCTGGGGCAAATAAATCTCATTTATGCTGAGAACTTGGTCTTGGGGTCCTGAGCAGATGCCTTTCCTTTCACACATAATTGAGATAAAGTAATAAATCTTTTAAAAAATATCTCTTTGTAGGCTGGAGAGATGGCTCAGTGGTTAAGAACACGTATGTTCTTGGTGAAGACACAGGGTTAATTCCCAGCACTCACTCAGCAACTCACAACCACCTATAACTCCAGTTCTAGGAGGATCTTAGGCCATTTGCTGTGCTACATAAACACTACTTTCACATGGTACACAGGTACACATGCAGGCTCATACACATAAAATAAGAATGAATTAAAATGTTTTTAATGGGAACATGCTCAATCCTTGAATAAAATAAATTTCAGAACTGCCTCACTGGCTTCGCCCCCACTTTGCGTTGGCTCTCTAATACCATGCTCCCAAATACTGAAAACAGAGGAATTGTATTGGTTATTCTAGGGACCTGTGATGGAAGAGAGAGAATTCCACAGGGGGTATATATAGTTGTTACTGCAGGATTTTCAGAAATTATGTAAAGAGAAATGAGCAATCAGAGCCCAAGGATGCAATTGCAGATTGACACACTTGCTGGGTAGCGGTGGGCTGGAGGCCAAGAGCACACTGCCTTTCCGGGTCCTCCTTCCTGTTCAGTGGGTGAAGCCAAGAAAGAAGCCAGTGTTCAGAGTGGAGAGAGAAACAAACGAGGAAGCATGGACATTGACCGCAGACAAGGCAAACATTGTGACTCGTTTTTCTAAGGCCATTGAAAGCACACGGGGAAGTCCTCGCTCCTTCCTAACAGATTGATTTCCCTTTCCTAGACTTCACTTTGTCCCATCCAACATCGGTCACCTTTGCTAGAGTGTGATCCACCACAGTTCTTTCTAATGACTGTCTAGAGAAATGTGCAAGTCAGGAATGTTGATTCTTAGAATACTATTAAGGTTTTTTGAAAGTAAGTATTTCTTTGTGGTGTGTGAGTGTGTGTGTGTATGTGTGTGTGTGTGTGTGTCCAATATGTGTGAATGTGTTTGTGTATATGGAGGCCAGAGATTGACATCTGGGTCTTAATCAGCTGCTCTCTATTTTTCTGAGATAGGCTCTCTTGCTAAACCTAGAGTTCAACAGTTGGGCCAGGCTGGCTAGCCAGTGAGCTCCAGGGACCTCCTGTTTCCCACTTCCCCAGTACGGGAGATGGTAGATACATGCCACCACCATCTATCATGCCTTGCTTTTTGTGTGTATGTGAATATGAGTGCTACAGATTCAAACTCAGGTTTAGCACCAAGTACTTTATCCATCATCTCTCTACCCCTTAAAATTGATGTTTCCTATTAAAGGAACTAGGTCACACTGGACATACTGTTGGCAGTCTACTTGAAAGAAAGATATGTGTGTCCCTTCTATCATCTAGGAATCAGGAAAAAAAACCAAAACAACAGAAGACAATGTGTTTGATGCACTGTTTTCCATGTTCTCCATTATTCTGTGGTAATTTCAGAATAAGTGTGTACTTCAGCTAAGTACCATAGACATGAGTCTGACCAGATATTGTCAATTGTCCTGTTTATAATGAAACTAAATAAAAACAGTACTTAAAATGGTTCCAGTGGCTAAGGAGATGGCTCAGTAGATAAAGTACTTTCCAATTAAGCCTGATCTAAGTTTGGATCCCAGAGCCCATGTAAAAGCCAGACACAGAAGTGCAAGGCTTTGCAATACCAGCCCTCCTACAGGAAATGGGAGGCAGAGTGCTACAAGCTCACAAACCAGCTAGCTTAACACATGCTGTGGTGAAAAGGCCCTATCCCAAACAAGGCAGAAAGTCCTCTGACCTCCACAAATGTCCTGTGGTGTGCCCATACACACACACACACACACACACACACACACACACACACACACACACACACACACACGCACGCACTTCATGTCGAAGATATTCAGCTAGAAGGTATTTCCAGAGTTAGACAAGCATCCAGAACAGAATGGTGAGTCCAGGCTTCTTGGACAAAAAGGCCAGTGGACATTTGTGTGGCTGGAAAGTCATTTTGATAAGAAAACAGCTAATAGGTTTAGGATGGCATATTCTATACTATGTTCCTCCACCAAGAGAGGGAAGTGGGGAGGGGAGGAAGAGAGAGAGAGAGAGAGAGAGAGAGAGAGAGAGAGAGGGTAGGGGACAGAATATGCTTTTTTACTGAAGCAAAAGCTCATATCATGTCAAGGATAAAGGACAAGGAACGGAAGGATTCATTTTGCTGATGCTGAGTTCCTAAAAGATTTAACAAAGATACAATACATCTTCACTATTCCTCTTCTACAGGTTTTTGGCCCATTCCTAGGAACAAAACATCCTCCTACTATTTCTGTAGGTTATCTAGGAGCAGGCTCTATCTGGATCCATTTATTACTTTTTATAGGCAATCAATATGTTCCACTGTGGGTAGGATGCCGTGTGATATGTAACTAATAAATGCCCTGTGGTTCAGGCCCTACGAAGATTACCCAGGTTACACTAGCAGAGAACAGACTTGAGAAAGTTTGAACTGAGTGTCCTGCTCTGACCCAGATGTCAACAAAGTAATCATGTGATCTGAAAAATGCATTCTGGGTAACAGCATGCTTAGTGAGAAAAGCAAAAGGGGGAAGGTACATTAAACACAGAGGAAGGCTGAAGATCCGAGACTCTTGTAAATTCAGGATATTTAATTAAATAATGAGAGAGTGAGAGAGACACAGAGTGAGAGAGAGAGAGAGAGAGAGAGAGAGAGAGAGAGAGAGAGAGAGAG
>CABHPH010135580.1:11414-33298 GCA_902168325.1 Peromyscus nudipes
AGAGAGAGAGAGAGAGAGAGAGAGAGAGAGAGAGAGAGAGAGAGAGATTACAGCCAGAAGAAAGATGTTGGTTGATGGAGATTTGCCAACATGGCAAGCATGTGGTCCTGAAAGACCCACTGTATTGACCCCTCTCATGCCTTCAATACAAGTTGTACCTGCCGAATGTGTTGGGTGGCAGTTCAAATCACTGTGCATTCCCTCACAGCAGTCTTCAGTGGGAAGTAGAGGAGTTATCAGAGACCTGGGACTACAGGGAAAAGCTCTCTAATAATTGGAATCAGGGAGCTAGGCTATAGACCCCATGATCACATAGCAAAAAAGGTCATCTGTGGTCAGGCATTTACCCTCTCATAAACACACACAGTTCCTAAGTTGCTGGAAATCCATTCTAATTTTAGGCCCTGATTCCTAGACACTCAACTAACTCATCCTTTTCTCTTGTAACTCTTGTTATGACAGAACAGCTTAGAAAAGAGCCATGTACCTGCTTACTAACTCATTGGGTCCTATCATTTACCCCTTTTTAAAAACCACAAATATCCAGTGCTTATGATTTTCTACTGCATAGAGAAAAAAGTGAATTTCAGGGAAACAAAGTGATTGCATACACAGATCAGTCTCAAAATAAGTGTAAATGAACATTCTAAGTGGAAACATGGAGATGTTCAGAGGAGAGATAGCCCAACTCCATCTTTGCTTTATTATAATAATTTCACACCAATTTCAGCATCAGAAAACAGACCCCTGGTGGATACTGAGATGTGTCTACTGACAGAGAGACAGCTATATGTGGGGCAACTAGAAAACCAGTTCATAATTATCACCCTAAATAACAGATTCTAAAGCACTCTAGCTCAGAAACCACCCAAGACGAAAGAAAGCCTATCTAGAGACAGGAACACTGTGTTTGCTTTTATAGATCTACCTATTGATGACTGATGTTTAAATATCTGACCTTTTACATCAAAGACAATGTGATCAGTTTTGCACAGACCCTTTTTACATGATCACTTGGACATTTTTGCTTTTGAAATTTAATTGGTTTCCCACCAGACATGCTTAGTTGTTCTAGTCCCTGACTCAGCTCATTCTTTCTTAATAAAATTCATGCCTGTTATTCCTGTAGAATATAATCTGAGACAAAGGTGACATTAGTCCTTTAAGCACTGTTTGATTGGCTGTCCCTTCTTATCCTTTCCCATTGTCAGAAATATAACAGTCTAGGTTTACAACAGGAGAAAGTCAGACTTGAGACAGACACGAAGGTCAAGGTGAGATAGCATGTTTAATATTGCCAGTTAGCAAGGCCAATAGAGTCTAAGTTTGTCTATTCGAAGTACAAGGAGTAAAATGACGGCATACAGAGTTGAAGCCCTTTCTCCCCCAGATGCCTAAATAAGGCTTCTTAACCTTGCTTAAGCAGGTTGCCATGACTTTGTAACTAAGAATGCTACACACTTCCCCTTGTCATTAGAAAAACAAAAAATGTGTATGGGGGAGGGGTACACAGATGCGAAGGCATGAATGTGGAGGTCAGAGGACAACCAAAGATAATGATGCTCTTCACCTTTGACCTTGTTTGAGACACAGTCTCTTGCTGTCTGCTTCTGCATATGCCAAAGTAGCTGGCTAGAGCCCTTCCAGGGATTCCTCTGGCCCCTCATCCCATCTTCCTGTGGGAGCTCCCAGAGTACAGGATGTTCTACTGAATCTGGCTTTATGTGAATTCTGAGGCTCTCAACTCAGCTCCTCCGCACTAGCATATAAAATCCTCTATTCTCTGAGCCCTCTCCTTAGCCAACTGGTCCAATTCATTCTTCTGCATAGACTATGTAAAATGGTCTATCTCCACACCACACCTCTGAAGCACAACCCATATTAAATTAAACTGGAGGAATTCCTCTGTTTTTTTTAATCACATTTTGGTTATTTCTCCAAGACTCACTACAGGAAGTATGTTTATAAAGAAGTGTTAATAATGTAATCTGTATTTTAATTGAAGCTGTTTCTTTTCTGTTCTAAAATTTTATATACATATTTTAATTACTTTTAATAGTCATCTTAGAGTATTACTATTTCTAAATAACTTGGGGCTAACACATATCCCCTCACCTCTTAATATTATTAATTCAGTGATTATAGAGTAAAACCTGATGCAATCCTACAGGAAAATGGACGAAGAATTTAAGAACAAAATGAATGGGGTTAGAGCATATGCCTATAATCCCATCATTTGGGAGGTGGAGCAACAGTTTCAGAAGTTCAAGGTCATCTTTAGATAGACAGCAAATCTGAGGACAACCTGGAATACAGGAAACCCTATCTCAGAATAAAACAAGAAAACAGTGGTAGATTTTCCTTGTCTTCTTAGTGTACTGATGGGGGCATGAAAAAAAAATCTATGATCAACACTCTTCTTCATGTAACATTTCCAAAGAAGAATGTAACAAACCTTCACTGTTATGAAGTTTAAAGTAGAAGATTCCCAGTGTTTATAGCAATGTCTTCTACTCATTCACTTTTACATAGTTTAACCATTAATTCACTTTGTTGGGAAAATAATGATATTTCAATCACTGATCCCTAGATAAGCTAAGCTTGCACTTCAGATAGGGTTTAAAATGCAAGGTACTGATGCTTTAGCACCATGGTTACAAGTATAAAGCACTAAATGTTTTTACCACTTGCTAAATAGAATGTGTGGCTCTGGTGTCTATTTGGGAGAAGTTGGAAAAGTTATTTCTCAAATTTGCTCCTATATCTAAACACCATGCCACCCACTGACTCTGAAGTAACTGGCAATGATCCACTTCATGGAAGTTAATTAGCATCCTCATTTGGAAATGAGCCCACTATAACACTGTCCTTGATGGCCCTAATGAATTCCCCTGACAAGTCATATGTTTTCTTGATGTAAGAAAGAAAATAAGTACATGAGAGACAAATTCCAGTTTGCCCTTGTTTGAGAGATGTGGTAGTAGTGCCTTTTTACTACAGTAATGTGCTTTATCATAATAATACCTCCTGATGACATAGCAGACATACAGGGACACTGCACAGGTCTGTTCAATCCCTTGCTGACTCATTCATTCATTTATCCAACTAGCCAACAATGTCGTGCTTATTCACACATCCACTATTTCAAGAGAAGACTGCATATTTTCTTTTGCTCTCCTTAATGCACCTCTATAAGGCAAAATGTCAGGTTGCTACAAGAAATTTCAATTTTGTACTTTTTCAGTTTCTTATGAGGCCCAGGGATGAGAAGGCAGGACTTTGAGGGTTTCTACTCTATGTTCCAAGAACCTGAGAACAGTTTAACACCAATCCCTCTGTGCAAAGCACCACACTACATCTCTACCAACATACAGCGAGTTAGTGGGTGAGTTGGGGACAGAGGATTGGACAAGGAATCAGTAGACCAGAGAAACAGCTGTTCCCGGGTGACCTTAAGGTATCTAACAAAAGGTTTGAATCTCTGAGATGCTGCTGTGATGTCTACAATGGCATCTAATAGGCTACTTGACTTCAATTATTTCTTCAAAGCAATATGTTGCTTTGGGTTATGTTATGTCTAGAAAGAAATGTAAAGTAATAAGGCAACTACATAGTCACCAAAAGAGTACAAAAAAAAAAAAAACCAACCTGGATACTTCTAAACATTTTTATGTGGAAGTCATATGGGGAAGTTATAGAAAATTGACATTGATTTAGGTGTGTCTCCTAAGAGCATCAGAAGGGAGGGTCCTTACACAGAACCTGGAAGAAAAAGAAGAGGACTGAATGAGAAGCAGCCGAGCAGGGACGATAGCTCAGGTCCGAGTTTGGATTTGACCCCAAGTGGAGGGAGGAAGGAAGAATGGCATCTTCAGTTCTCCCTCCTTGTAGCAGTAGGGCCAGCCTTCTGTGTCACGTATGGTGGGCTACTGGCTGTTGGTGGTACCCAAGGGAAGAAAATTATCGCTGGATATTCTGGACAGGTAATTCTTTGTTGCTAGGACCAGTTCTTGCTTGAAGGGTATCAATGTGAGCTGCAGACACCTGCAGAGTTAGACAAGGAAGGTCCCAGGCTGGAATTGAGAGTGGAGACTGACAGCCCCCATCCAAGATGTCATTTGGACTTCTAGCAGTTCCTCATGTAACACTCAATAACTCCTAAAGGCAAAGGCTGATCTTACAGGGAAAACTTAGCTGCACTTGATGCCTGGCTTTATGGTCCTCTAACTTGTTCTTAAAGGATGACCTAAGTAACAGCAGTGCCAGGGGCATGAAGAGAGCCAGGCATCTCAGCTGTATGGAACTTCCAGGGCTCAGAGCCATGATCTGATATATGGGAAACCTGGGCCACATGTGCCATGATTTCATGTTCCCAGATGATACTTTTCATCTATAAAATGAAACATTTTTTGCTAAGCTTCCTTTCATTTGCCCACTGTCTCAGTTTCTTTTGTTGCTGTGATAAGATTCTGACAAAAGCCACCTGAGAGGTTAAAGGTTTGTTGGGCTTACAGTTCCAAGCTACAGTCCATCACTGTGGGGAAATCACGCAGCAGGAGGCAAGACTGCTGCTCACATTGCATAGGGTCAAGGGCAGAGAGGAACGCATCAAGGCATGCATGCTTGCACTCAGCCTCTTTTCTCCAGTCACAGAATCCCCTGTATAAGGAATGCCTTTCCCATAGTGATCAGGTCTTCCCTCCTCAATGAATTTAATCAAGGTAATGCCCCCGACATAGGCCCAAAAACCAAAGGAATCAAGATAATCCTCCATTGACACTCCCTTTCAGGTGATTCTACATTGTGTCAAGTTGACGATCACAACTAATAATCATACCCATTTAAACAAGTTTTTCTTGAGATAGGAAATTTTTTGATAAAGTCGGAAAATATGCAATGGACTTGTAGAATTCCATGTCTAACCTAATGTCTGCATGTAGAGTCAGCCATTCTGAAAATCACCCTGAGCAGCACGGTGTGGAAGCACGGGAAACAGGCCATTTCCTCTCTTTTGTCTTTCACACTGAGCTGCATGAGCTGGTCTTTTATATTTCCATATAGATCTTAAAACATAATACAGAGAAATATGAACTAAACATCTCTTATTAATATTTTAGTCAATTGGAAGAGAGTAAATGAAGGTATTTTTCATTGCACTGAAATCTTTAAGCTGTTTTTAAAATGAAGGCAAGCTGTATCCATCATTCTCTTTCTATTTGTTGGACATAAGAGATATTAGCTGGGTAAGAGCTTGCCTTCCATCATCACAGAGAACTGATTTTAGTTCTAGCACTACCACCCATCACTCTGAAACTCTTCAGAGATTAAGTACTATCATGAGCTTATAGATGGGATTAATAATCATATCCACTACAAAGAAGTCTGAGGATTAAATAGCGGAGGGGATAGAAATTGCTGTGTCCTCTACGTACAGTAAATATCAGAAGTTTCTTATCTCCCCCAGCATGTTCTTCCTCTTATATTTGTCATTACAGAGATGATTTGCTTGCATGATTCTGAAAGCTGAATGTTTTCCATTTCATATGAATTGATTGGGTCACCGAGACCTCAAAACAGGCTTGTCGGTGCTGTGTCCCAACGGTCTCAGTCTCAATGAGTTGATGGTTATTATAATGAGTTTTGGTTTATAATCGCTAAGGATACTTCAATTTCCAATGACACTAGATAAAACAATGCTGAAAACGTTAGAGGTTAAATGACCATGAATATCTCCCGGGCGATATTCACCATGAAATGCCCACTCCCCAATCCATCTTAGTGTAACCACTGTACCCTTTGTATAAATTTACTGGTGATGAACCTTTGGAAGATGAAACCATGTCACAGCAAGTTTCCCCTCTGCTGATTCCTCTCTTCATTCTGTCTGGTATGAATTATCTTCCATTCTGGGTGCAACTGGCAGCGTTTTTTTTCACTTTAACCTTAAACATACTTTATTTAGCTGCTGTCTTAGCTTTCTATAGGAGTAACAGCTGTCAGACACTTGGTGACTTGCACCAGCCTGCTGAGCACTGCACAGGTCTGTGATATAAGTGTCTGGTGAGTAACAACCACCACACTGTAGTGGGTAGCCATTTCAGCTTTGATCTGGAAGTTCCAACCCCCATTGAGGCTTCGGTAATTGTCACGCCTACAAGGCGGGGCCAAGAGAGGACCCTGAAGACCCAAGATCCAGATGCGCTGGCTCTACTGCTGGACTGCGCTACACCTTTCCCAGCCAGACCCTGTAACCTATCCCTTCACTTGTAAGTTACCCCACAAAATAAACCTCCCTTTTAACTACGTGGAGTGACCTAAATAATTTCACCAATAACCACATACTTGGTGATGTGCACCAGCCTGCTGAGCACTGCACAGGCCTGCAGTGTAAGTGCCTGGTGAGTAACAACCACCACACACTTGGTGACTTGCACCAGCATGCTGAGCATTGCACAGGTCTTTGGTGTAAATGGCTGGCATGGCTTTCTAAGGTAGCACCCCAAGCTCTCCATGAAACTTCCCACCACTGCTGTCCACATCCCTTGGCTCATGGCTCTGTCTCATTTTCAAAGCCAGCAGCAGTCAGTCAAGACCATCTTGCAGCACACCAGTTTGCTCCTCCTACCTACCCCTCCCCAACACTTCTCAGAACCTATGTGGTTGCAGTGGCCAGACTCAGGTAACCCAGAACAAACTCCTTCTGTTAAAGTCAGGAGGTCAGAAACCTTAATCTCATGTGCAATTTAAAACCCCTTCATTGTACAATGTAATGTCTTCAGATGCCACAGGATTATCTCCAGGAGGTCACCATTTCTGCCTGACATCATGGCCACAAACAGTGGAAAGAGGCTTATATGGGGTTTTCAATCCTGTGGGGCAAGAGGGAGGTGCAGTTAGAGAAGGTGAACGAAGAAGCAAGTTATTCAAGTGGTAACAACAGGTGAGGAAAACATGGAAGGAGAGGAGACAGAGATACACAGGTAACATATAGACCGACAAATATATAGATGGTATTCAGACAGACAGACAAATGATATATCCAGACAGACTGATACAATAATAATATATAGACAGACAGATGATATGCAGATAGATAATACACAGACAGATGGATGTACAGATGATATATCGACAGACAGATGATATGTAGGCAGATAGATAATACACAGACAGATGGATATACGAAAGAGTGCATTGTATATTTTCCTAAACATAGTGACAAATAATGTGCTAAGCTCACCTTTATCACCTTCAAATGGGGGCATGTTAGACAGCTATGAAATACTGGAGAACTCAACAGTATTCCCTACTACCAACACTACCCCTTTCTTCTAGAAAAGATGTCTTAATTGTAACACGGCAGCAATGCCACCATAAGGTAGACATGGAAGGTAGACATGGAAGCTGTGAACCTTGCACCACTAGCCAAATGTCACCCTGCAAATCATTAAAGGAAAACATAAATCAAATCCATTTCCTTCCAATGCATTCCCTCCAGAATATTCCTTTCCTGGATTGTTGGCCCCCAAAGCAATAATTTATGGCATAAATTGTCATTGAATACACTGAAAAATGTAGACACATCAAATACAGAGTAGAGTTTGGAGAGAAACTCAATCTAGAGCTGAAATTAATTGAAGTGTCTCAGAATCTGACATTGCTGGAAGAAACATAACCATGACTCTCAATTTATTCTACCAAGAAAGTGCAGCATAATATGTTTTAATGCACATTCTTTGGGTCTGCAATGCAAGTTTGATTTGTTTTTCCCAGAAGCAATTTACTCTTAAACTCCAAACCCTCAGATGTCATTGAAGAATGTTTGAGACTACTTAATCAAGGCAACAGGGGTTAAACTGGGAAACAGTCAGAAAGAGTCCATTTACAATGATGCAGTCCATGGACTGAAGGCAGAATCAAACTCTCAGATGTTTGTGGTGACACGTGAACGGGAAGACCAGGAGGAGGCAGACGGCAGAGTGCCCTGGAGAAGGACGTGTGCTCAAGCCAGTGCAAAGAAGGAAGTGACAGTATCAGCACAGTGGGGACTGTGCAAGAGAGGTGGAGGATTCGTGTGTGCGGGGCTGTCACCTGGTGTGGCTTAGAGATGAAAAGTATCCACTGGAGTTGGAAGGAGTGACCCAGGGAGTGGACACTGGTGGACAAAAATGCTTCCAAAGAGTTGAGGGACTGAGTTCAACATTGAGGACAAAGGTCCAAACATACTTCTCCCTCTCTGCCTCCCTCCTTCTCTCCATCCCTCCTTCCTTCCTACTCTCTCTCCTTCCCTTTCCCTCTTCTTACCTTTTTTCCTTCCTTCTTCTCTTCCTTCCCTTCCTTTCTCTTTCTTTCCTTTCCCTTCCCCCCTCACTCCCTTACTCCATTCTTTTCTTCTTTTTCTTTTGAAAGATGGTCTTCCACCAGGTGGTCGTGGTGCACACCTTTAATCCCATCGCTCAGGAGGCAGAGCCAGGTGGATCTCTGTGAGTTCAAGGCCAGTTTGGTCTGTAGAGCAAGATCCAGGACAGGCACCAAAACTACACAGAGAAACCCTGTCTTGAAACCCCCCCCCCCAAAAAAAAGGAAAGATGGTCTTCTTACATACTCAGGCTACCCTCAAACTAGTGATTCTTCTGCCTCAGCTTCTCGAGAGCTGAGATGCCCAGGCAAGCTTCAGATTTCTAATGTCAAAATCAATGAATACACTCTGCACCAAACCTAATACTGACAGAATCAACTAGAAAGACACAAAGCCAAGAATTTTTTGACACAAAATGTCCTTCCTTTCTGTGGTTCTGGAGTGAAAGCCTGAGAGTGAGTTAGAAGCTCAGTGTTCAGCCTCCATGACTTTTGGAAGGTTCTTGTCATTCAGAGCTTCCCTCAACACTGCCCCACAGAACTTTGTAGAGAGGGGTTATGTAGGAAACTCTAATACAGAAAAGATGATGGTCTCTCACAAGCCTTCTGCAATGATGTCAATCACAAGGCATCTTGGCAACCATGTTCCTTTCCAATGGCTTTGGAGACCAGTTCTAGTTAGAGAAGAAACCCTGAAATGTTGGCTGACGTCATCAGGAGGCTCAGGTCTATATTGTAGAGAGTTCACCATTGGCAATTAAAGAACTCAAAACAAATGCAGGGCAGTTGACAGGAAAGAAATCAGGAACTTTTATAATCCAACCAAGAGTTTAGACAAATGAGAGGAAAATGAAATCATTTCCAGGTTTTTGTGTCTTATGACACCACCTTGTAGGTTAAAACTTAGATAGTGGCAAACATACCTTAGGACAGAAGGAAATGCTAATATTGTGAGTTTACAAACTGTCAAATTTGAATTAAATATCCTTTGCAAGTAGATGACTGAAACCCAAAATGAAAAGAAAATTATAATTAATATATATATATAAATATGCATGTATGTATGTGTGTGTGTGAGTGTGTATGTGAAAAGAGAGAGAGACAGAGATGGAGACAGAGACAGAGAGACAGAGACAGAGAGAGACAGAGAAAGTTTAAATTCAATTATGCGACTTGGAGTGATAATACTCCCCCCAAGAGCCATAGACCACCCAATAAAAACATCTTAGAGATGCTGATCAGGACGAACCAAGAGAGGTCCAAAATAGTATAGACTATCGTTGCTGTCCTTGGTTGTCTCTCAGACTTAAAGGAAAGACCCCATTGCTGAAGACACTGAATTACTCTGGACACAGGACTTGGAGGAATACAGATAGAAGTGATGTGGAAGCCTCCTCCCTGAGGACCAGCCCCCACGCCCCCTCCCTGAGGACCAGCCCCCATGCCTCCTCCCTGAGGACCAGCCCCCATAGTATCTGAAGGTGCCATGCAGCTGCCAAGGAGACAAGCAGTCCTGTCCAGCTGTACAGCTTGTGAACCACAACAACGATCGGCATGGCAAGATGTCCCAATCACTGTCACCGTCCTAAGCCAGCCTCATTTCTAACTGGATTCTAAACACTTGTCCTCATACCACAGGTAAGTGCAGCTTTCAGCCCTCATCCAGTCAGCATCCCTTTGCAGCCGAGACCAATACAGAAAGCCACACTGGTTAAAATGCAGAGGACAAGTGACTGTAGAGTGCCCAATTCCAATTGATATATGAATTGGCTTTCTTATACAGTCTAGAAGTACCTGCCTAGGAACACTTCTGTCCACATGGGCTGAGCCACCTCACATCAATTTGCAACCAAGACAATGCCCCACAGACATGTCCACAGACCAATCTGATCCAGGTAATCCTTTGACTGAGACTCCCTTCTCAGGTGACTAGAGGCCAGTGATTCTCAACCTTCCTAATGCTGCACCCTTTAACACAGTTCCTTATGTCATGCTGACCCTCAACTGTAACATTATTTTCGTTGCTACTTCATAACTGTAATTTTGCTACTGTTATGAATTACAATGTAAGTATCTGATATTTTTCGATGGCGACACCTGTGAAAGGGTCATTTGCCCCCCAAAAGGGGTTGTGACCCACAGGTTCAGAACCACTGCTCTAGGCTGTGTCAAGTTGACAGCTGAAGCTACTCAGGACACCATTACTGATTTCAAATGCAAGTCTGGATCATTGACATAGTCTTTTAATAATATTAAAGAAATGTCAAAATGCACAATTATTATTAGGAGGGAACTGAAATATACACATGCAAACAGACACCAAGAAACAAACAAAAACCATGACTCCATTGTTATAATCAATTAAATTCAGGAAATTATTTTTCATGTTTCTACTAAACATGGAAACATTATAACTAGTAATTGAAGGAAGGAATTGTCATAATAGAGTGTCAATTTGTTCTTGAAAGAGAAAATCAAAGCATTCATGGGGTACACACTTGAAAGGTGAGATGAAAAGAGTCAGGAGTCCAAAGACAGCCTGGGCTACACATCGAGTTTGAGGTCATTAGGGTACATGAGAATCTATCTGAAAAAGAGAGGGAGGGGCTAGACTTGTGACTCCATGGTAAACAGCTTGCTTTACAGGCATGAGGACCTGAGTTTTCATTTCCAGCACCCACATACAAGTCACACAGAGCAAAGAAAAACATATCTGCAAACCCCAGAATTCAGGAGAGGTGTGAATGAGGACACAGAAGGTCCTGGAGACTCACTGGTGGCCAGACAGTCTAGCAGAATGGTGAGTTTTAGGCCTAACAAGACTCTGTCTTTAAAAATAAGGTGGAAGAAATTTTAAAAACAAAAGCTAAAGTGTGTATTTGTGTGTGTGGTGGGGGGATAGGATTAAACACTTGATCTCAGTCTCTGCCTTCCACAACTACCCACACACAGAAGCACAGATGATGCACATAATGCACACACAGGCATATACCACACTCACACACACCAATACTAAGAAAATAGCCTAATAAGAAAAGGGAGAGATAATACAACTTCTGTGGAAGTCATATAGCAGTTTTTAAGATTCTCAATGAAAAGTATAAAACTGAATAGTAAATAAGCTACTTAGATTTAAGTAGTATCAGTTATAATATTGTTCTCAATATTTAAATCCATATATGCATGCTTCTGTGTATATAAATATAAACCAGAGGCTTGCTGAAATATTGAACTTGTGTCAAGGATAATTTCCTACAAAGAGGTGGGCATAACATAGGGTATGTCACAAGAGAGTTGCAATAAAGTTTGGTTAAATAGTCAAATGGGTGCACCACGATATCCCTGGACCAGTGACCCACTGACTCCAGAGCAGAATGCAGGTAACCATTGATTCTACAGCGAACCTCTCTGTCTGTCATTTTTCACTTCATTTCAAAATTTATTTCAAGCAGTTTATTTTCCATGTCAGCTCATATTGAAATAGTTCCTGCTAGGAATATGATGTTCCAAAATGAAAGATGACATTATACTAATAAGCCTACTCTTTGATATTAAGTGCAGTGGCCAAAAGCATTTCATATTTTTGATGCTTGGTTCAGAAACACACACTGACTTTTGCCTTCATATTCTGTCAGAAGTAATACAGTTTAAGAGAATATAAGATGATTAAATTCAATTTCTTTCTTCAGAAATGTGTCAGCTGGGGTTGGAGTGATGGCTCAGTGGTTATGAGTGCTTACTGCTCTCATAGATGACCTAGGTTCAGTTCCCAGCACTCACATGGCAGTTTACAACCGTCTGTAACTCCAGCTCCAGGATTCAGCACCCTCTTTTGGTCTCTGAACACACATGTGCAGTAAAAAGCAGGCAAATACTTATACACATAAAAATAAATAAATAAAATGTTAAATGTATCTTTTAAGAATGTAGAATTGTGGTCCTTGGATTATAAAAGGCTTTAGATTTTGTTTTGTGTGTAGTAGTGTTTTGCCTGCATGTATGTACGTATGCATGTATGTATGTATGTATGTATGTATGTATGTATGTCTGAGTACATGCCTACAGAGTCAGAAAAGGGTGAATGCCCCTCTGGAACTGGAGTTACAAGTGGTTGTGAGTCACCATGTGGGTGCTGGGAATCAAACTTGGGTACTTTGCAAGAGCATCACATGTGCTTAACTGCTGAGACAACACTCTAGTCCCACACGTAATTTTGATTAAATGAAGAATGGAAATAATTAGCAACAGATATTTGGGGTCTACTTCATTTTTATTATCCATTTCAATATTTAGGTGGTAATTGAGACTGAGGCCAAACATGCCTTAGGTACTCTCTGCTAACAGCATTATGTGGTTTGTTTTTGTTTTTGTTTTTGGTGGGAGCAATAAAAATAGCTAATTTTTTCTACATTTATTTAGTCTGTGAGTGAGCGTGTATGTGCGCACATAGGCATAATCATGTATACCATGGTGCACATGTGGAGGTCAGAGGACAAATCTTGGAAATTAGTTCTCTCCTTCCACCACATGGGTCCTGGGGATGGAACTCAGATCATCATATGTGACAGCAAGCACCTTTACCAGCTGCGCCATCTTGCTGGCCCTCAAACAAGATATTTTTCAAAGATGGCTTTCTAGGAAAAAAATTGCAGGAACTACTCATCATGAGTTTCCAGGTAGTTCACGGACCCTTGCTATCTAGGCTTGGTGTTTTGAATTTGAACCTAAGGGATGTTGAGGCCTTGTGCTAATTAAAGAAAATGTGGGTCTCTCTCCAAATGGTAAGCACAACAAAGGACTATGAAAGTGCTCTCCATCATCTACGTCTTTCCTCTCCTACTTGCCATCAGGTTGCATTTACTAGTCCTGCCATGGAATGGGGTGGGCTAGATGATGGGCCTCTTTGTCCAGTAGCATGTCGATGGAATGGTTCACATCTTGGGTTATTATTAACCATGGAGTCATCAGTATTTTCTTTGCCTGTGACCTGGAAGAGAGAAGGCCTTAGGGAGGACCAAACACGCCGCCAGATACCAATAGTGTGAGTGGGGATGTCTGGACTCCTGCCTGTGGCATAGATTTCACGAGTCAGTACCAATATCACAGCACTGCACTGTGACTAAAGAGTAATTCACAGGCCAGTGAGACGGTGTAGCGGGTAAAGGCATTTGCCACAAAACCTGAAGGCTTGAGTTTGATCCTTAGAACTCACATGGTGGAAGGAGAGAATCTACTTCCCCCAATTGTCCTCTTATATCCACAAGTATACAGTAGCATGTGAGCGTGTGTGTGTGTGTGTGTGTGTGTGTGTGCAATAAATAAACGTAATAAAAAAGAGTGACTCAGATTCACTTATGCCACAAAGCCAATAACTGCTACAGTAATAACTAACAATCTCCCCAATTAATTCTAACAAGACTGCTTCTAATTTTAACTCTATTATAGTGAAGGGCAAATTGAAGTTTGCAGGGATTATGAAAATCACCTTCAACTTTCCTCTAAGAAATTAGAGTACTCAGAAGCATACTGCATTAGTTAATTTTTCTGTGCACTGTGACATATACCTGGCCAAAGTGACTTAAGGAAGGAAGGGCTTATTTTGGTTCACAATTTGAGGGCACAGTCCATCATGGAGGAGGGCATGGGCAGGGGGAGCAGGAAGCAGCTGGTGATGCGGTCATCGGTCAGGAAGCAGAGGGAGATGGATGCTGGTGCTGAGCTGGCTTGCTCCTTTCTCTTTTTATTCCAACCGGGTCCTCAGCCTGTAAAAGTGCCACCCACTTCCGTGTTACCTTTCTTCCTCAGTTTCAACCTCTCCAGAAACACGCTCACACACCCACCTACAGCTGGATCTCCACTATGACTCTCAATCCAATCAACTTGGCCATGCCATATAGAAAACACTAATGTGACTTCTAACAGTAGCATGCTTAACAGTACCCTGAAATGCCCATTATTTCCCTAAGAAGTGGCGTGGGAGATGAACTGAGAGAAGGAAGGTGCACCTGTGGTTTCCTACTATTGATATTTGGAGAATAATAAATAATAACTGCAATGTCAGGTGAAGTGAGTGATGGCTAAAGCTCAGGGGTGTGAGCACAGCAGCTCCCCTGGGAAATGTAGGCAACTGGGAATGATCATCAGACTCTCATACGTAGCCATTCCCAGCACACAGACACACTGAATGTCATTTTTAACAGTGTTGTTTAACAACATACTGTACCATTATTCTTTCATTGTTAACATCTTCCAATCCTAGCAAGTTATGTGCTTTTAATATGGCTCATTCAGGGAGCATGAACACTAAAGGATTTGGGGGGTAGGGTGGGTATGTCTGATTATTAAAAACAATCTAATTTTATGAGCAAAATATTGAACTTTCTTCAAACAGATTATCCTAGCTGTAAATCTTCTGTGAGCTGGAGGAACAGATCCACATGACTTGGATTTTCCAAGGAAAGCTTTATTTGGAAACTGCCTTTTACAAGGAGGAGAGGGGGCATGGCTGAGAGTGGGTGTGGTAAGGATCACTTACCTAAGTGAGTTTTTCAGACCCTGTGGTTCATTTGAAGATGGGCAAGGAAAGCCAGGAAGCAAGAGATCAGCTTTGAATGATTCTATAGCACACCACAATTTTGGGAGGAATGACTATTTTCTAAACAGGAAGGCCTGCTAACTTAGGCCTGTTAAAGGCCACTATGCCAACAATATTACAGGAAAATTATTTTAATTGAATAAAGTTTCTCAGAATTGGTTATAAAATGTCCTGCTATGAACTAGGAATGTATGGTGGGTCATACAACAATGAAAATAAGAATTAGCTATTTATCATAAGCAGTGATGGATGTATGTGAAAATGTTGCTACAGGTTTGGCATTATGGTTCTACTCATTATAGTGAAAACTATAGGAATTCTATACAGAAGCTTAGAAAACCAAAAAGGGAAGAGTTTGTTCTCTATTGTGTCAACGGAAACTACTGAGGTGAGCCAATATGTAAAAGAGTTTATGATATACATGGAAATAGTAATACAACGGTAATAACTTCTATAATTTATATACATGTATGTGCATACTTACACCTGTACCCCATATGGGTAAGCTGAGACTCAGGACACAGGTATAATGAAAATGCAGCTGTATTTATATGTTCCAGGGTTCCTTAAAATGCAGTCATGGAGCGGGACCTGTACTCCCCATGGGACCTGGGGAATAGCAAGAGCATGGTCATCATTTAAACTCTCCTATTCGCTCTTAAAGAATGGGCATGGGAGTGTACCCCTGTAATCTACCACTCAGGAGGTAGAGGCTAGAAGATCAGAATTCAAAGTCATCATGACTGCATATCAAATTCAAGGCCAGCTTTTTTTTTTTTAATTCTACTCACTTCCAGGGGAGATAAATGCTTTATCAGCTCTGGTAATAGAGTTACCTTCCTCCCAATACCTTAAATTATCATTCCAAATACCTATTAAATTCTTGAACTTAACCTGCCATTAAGAATGGCTTTAACTCAAGTTTTAAGCAAGCCAGTGATAATCTACCCCCAAAGCAGCCATCCTTTGACCCTCCCACTGAAGCAGTCTTTCAAGTGTTATTTTCCTTTCTGTATTCAGGGAACTTGGCAGAGAGACTGACTCCTTCGCTGGTTTTAGCTTCCTGTAGTCTCCAGTGTTCCATCTTTCTAGTAGTCAACGTATACTTCAACATTCTCATTGAGGTGCTGAACCTCTGGTCATGAAGCCACTGCTCACAATGTAGGGCTCCAACTTTTCTTTCTTTCTTTTTTTTTTTTGTTTTTGTTTTTTGAGACAGAGTTTCTCTGTGTAGCTTTGTGCCTTTCCTGGAACTCACTTGGTAGCCCAGGCTGGCCTCGAAATCACAGAGATCCACCTGCCTCTGCCTCCCCAGTGCTGGGATTAAAGGCGTGCGCCACCACTGCCCGGCTTAAAGTTAAGAGCTTTTTGTATATATATATTTTTTCGAGACAGGGTTTCTCTGTGTAGCTTTGCACCTTTCCTGGAGCTCACTTGGTAGCCCAGGCTGGCCTCAAACTCACAGAGATCCGCCTGCCTCTGCCTCCCGAGTGCTGGGATTAAAGGCATGCGCCACCACCACCCGACTCCATCTTTTCTTAAAGACAGGGACAGATGTGATGGGAGGGTAAAGATTTCCCATGGGTGATGTGTGTGTGTGTGTGTGTGTGTGTGTGTGTGTGTGTGTGTGTGTTTGAAGCAATGCACCTCTAAGATGGTTTGAAAATGCTCAGGGCTCAAACAAGAAGGACTCAGCCAAAGGCACAAAAGATCCACAAACAGCAAAATGAGGCTCAGAATCCCAGCATAACTTTTGGCTTCAGTTAATCAGCTGCTGATGCAGAGAATTTTTGAACAAAGGGGTCACTTGTCTCTAAATATTTCTCATTGTCTCTTCATCTCTTTCCTCTAGCTAAATTGCCTTTCTAGGATTGTCAATTCTTCTAAAGAAATATTATATTAATTATAATCAAGATGGAAAGAATTGCTTCTATTATCTAGGAATATGGATACTCCCAGAACTGTGTGGTTTCCTTATCTCTTTCATGGCAATGACCTATTCGACTATGATCATGAAATTGAAGGCTAAGTTGGGCAGAGCATGCCTGTAATCCCAGTGTTCGGGAGGTCAGAGGGTCAGGAGCTTAAAGCCACCCTTGGTTATGGAGCAAATCTGAGGCCAGCCTGGGTTACATGTTATCTGAGAGAGAGAGACAGAGAGAGAGACAGAGAGAGAGAGAGAGAGAGAGAAGAAGAAGAAGAAGAAGAAGGAGGAGGAGGAGGAGGAGGAGGAGGAAGGGAGGGAAGGAGGGAGGAAGGAGGAGAGAGAGAGAGAAGAAGGAAGGAAAGAAGGAAGGAAGGAAGGGAGGGAGGGAGAGAGAGAGTGGGGGGGAAGGAATGAGAATGGAAAGGAAGGAAAGAATAAGAACAAGAAAAAGAAAGAGAAGGATGTTTTCTGGATAATAGCACAAACAAAGGCCTGGACAGGTGGCTCAGTGGTTGGAAGCAGTTGCAGATCTTAGAAGGGACCCAAGTTCAGTTCCAGCACTCTAATCTGGCAGTTCACAATCACTTGTAACCCCCTTCCATGGCATATGATACCCTCTTCTGGAGGCAACTGCAGTCATGTACACATATCAACAAGTAGGCACACTCTATGCAAATGATTTTAAAATAAAAAGAGAGAGAGAGAGAGAAAACTCTAAGAACCAAGGTAGGGTACCAATGGTGATAGAATGATACTTTTAAAGAGAAGTTGCTCATAGACTTTTCCCTCCTTCTCTCATAGTTAATTTCAGCTGTCAAGTTGGCAAGGACTATTTATCTGGGAAGAGGAAACCTCACTGAGGAATTGTCCATCAGATTGACCTGTGGCCACTTCTGTGAGACTTTTTCTTGACTTCTAATTGATACAGGAGTGCCCAGCCCACTGCAGGTAGGGTCATCCCTAGGCAGGTGGGCCTGCGTTGTGCAAGGAATCTAGCTGAGCATACACCAGAGGGAACAAGCCTGTAAGCATGGCTGCTCAGTAGCCTCTGCTTTAGTTGATGTCTCCAGGTCTCCACCTTGACTTCTCTGGATGTCTTATCACTTGTGACCTGTAGGCCAAGTACACCCTTTCTTTCCTAAGTTTCTTTTGGTCAGTATTTTGTCACAGCCACAGAAATCAAACTAGAACATTCTCCAAAAGTGCTGAGATGAAAGTTTCTTCCTTCCCTTCTCCTTTACTCCCCTCCTCTCCTCTTCCCTTCTCCTTTGTTCCTATCCATTCCCTTCCCTTCTCATTTGTTCCCCTCCCCTCCCCCATCCCTTCCCTTTCTTTCACAGCCATTTAGTCAAACCCTGCCATCTTTACAGAAGATGTCAAACACTGTATTCACCACAGTCATCAAATCTTAAAGACGATTTTCCAGAAAGTAGGCAGCGTCTCCTAATAGCCAGCAACCTCAAGGTCTACCAGAGAACCGTTCTCTAGGGAGAATAATACATGTGATCTCTGAAGAAAGCTGCTTGCCATCTGTTAAAACACAAAAGTGCAACGATAACCAATCACATATAAGATAAACTTTTAACCTCTGCTGTAAAGAATGGCATTGGTGGGAAGTCTCAACACAGTTAAGGGCCTTATTATGAGCAATAAATCAATGATCTATGATCTCATACTAGAATGAAAAATTACATGCATGGCATGTACAAATGCTGAGCTGGTGTAATGTGCCAACTCTATGCACATAAAAATCTATGCACATAAAAGAAAACACAGAATACTTTGAAATTGTATGTGTTTAATTACTTAACGTATTTATTTTATGTATGTGGGTGTTTTGCCACATGTGTATTTGTGCATTGTGTGTGTGTCTGGTGCCCATGGAAGCCAGAAGTAGATGTTGGATTTTCTGGAACTGGATGACATGTGGATGCTGGGAATCAAACCTGTGTCATCTGGAAGAGGAGCCAGTGTTGTTAATTGGTGAGCCATCTCTCCATGCATGCCTCCCACCTTGACATTTGAAAAAGATGTCCTCTTTCTAGTGAGCATAGTTTTAAAAACATAATTTACATTTCAAATAATTTCATAAATATTTAACATCCACATTATAGATAAAACAAGAGTAAAGCTGATGTTTTATTGCAAAAGGGGAGAGTCACCGAGACGTTAACCCCTTCTTGCTGTGATTTAACCTCTTCTTACTGTGACGTCACACTGTGTGCAGACCTCAGTGTCTGATCAGAAGCTCTGTTTTCAGTATCCTGTGAGACTCTTCCAGATGTGGCAAAGCCAGCAGCCATGCCATCGCAGGAGCAACACACCCTTACTCTAACACTCTGTTTCTTAATGCAGAATCCTTTGCCATTTTACTCCCCATTCATCACTTGGCTTGAGAAAGCAAGAGACTTCCTGGAGGAAGACATTACAGTGCCTGGCTGACAGCATTAATTCTGCATCTGATATTAGAGAGGGGGGAGGGAGGGAGGGGGAGAGGGACAGGGAGAGAGAGGGAAACAGGAACCAAGTTGCGTATAAATAATTAAATTTGTAAAAGGTCAGTGAGCAAATAGCAGGAAGGGAAAAGGCTGATGGAGTCGTGGGGCCTTTGATGCTCAGCTGCGGGGATATTAACATGTGGATATTATCTGCTGACACAGCTTGCAAATGGAAATGCACAATAAAAAAACCTCAGATGATATGAGATCTGAAAACAGAGTCATAACGAGGTGATAGCCTATTAATTGTGCTTTCCAGGAACGATGAGTTGGGTTTCCTAAACTATCCATTGCCCTCGTCAGAGTAAGCCTGGTTCTAGAGAAAGCCACCCACCCCACCCATGTGTATGTGGTCCTCACAGATTTGACTCCAATCCTGTAATATTAATGAGGAAGAAAGCTGCACTTGGTTTTGCATGGACAGGTGCAGTTTCACTTAGCAAAGAAAAGATTTGACACTGTTTCAGGAAAAAGAGAGGAAGAAACGTACTCAGATTTGGAATAGTAAAGCACTCGTTCCCTGTTGCCCATAGCTTGATACCTACACATGTATGGAGGCCATCCTACAGTGATTTACTCCTACAGTGCAAGTGAGCCGACACTACTGATGATTTCTAACTCAAAGTCATTTGAGATGAAATGTCAAGAGTTTTATACTACTAAGTGGGCTGTGTTGAGCATTATTGCACACACATCTGTATGCACAGATCCCATCATTTCTGTGGGACAGAGTCCTGAATGTAGGTCTTGGGGGGGGGTCTATATATATACTGAACTTTAAAGATTTTGCTTTAATTACATATCTATGTATGAGCCTATGTGTGAGTGTGTGTTCATGAAAACAGTGTTCCCAGAGGTCAGAAGAGGGCATCCTATCCCTTGGTGCTACAGTTTCAGGTGGTTGTGAAAAAGCCAGCATGAGTTTTGGGAACTAAATTCAGGTCCTCTGGAAAGATAATATGGGAATTGTCCTGGATTCTTTTATTACTCATTAAAACTCTCCCCAATGGTACCCTCAATAGGAATATAAAATAACCCTAAATTTGCAGCATCGTGTGTGTGTGTGTGTGTGTGTGTGTGTGTGTGTGTGTTTGGTGGGGGTAGGGGGAGGCTGCACATATATGTATGTACATGGATACAGGAAAGCCAAAGAACAGTTTCCTGTCATTCCTTAGACGTGGTTCAGTTCCTCTGAGACAGGGTCTCTCAGGACTGGAGCTCACTGATTGATCTAGACTGGAAGAGGGGCTGAGAGACTCTGCAGCTCCTGTTTCTACAGCACTGGCTCATTGGCACCCACCCCATGCTTGCTTCTCTGGGTGCTGTGGATGGAGCTCAGGTTCGGGTGCTTGGGAAGCAAGCACTTTAGCAGCCGAAGCCTCTTCCATCTTCTAAGATGAAATAGTCTGTGTGAGTCTAAACCATTTGTCAAAATGGGCTCCTGTGCTCTGTGCTCCCTCATTGGCTTAGATTAGCAAGTGGTTCACTGGCAGCTGAAACATCTCATCTTTTAGACGGTTCAAAATATTCAATGACGTGGTGACATCATCACAATGACACAGTAGCAAGTGACTCTAAATGCATCCCATGATTCAAACTGTCCATGCTGCTTCTTTGTCTGGGTTCATTTTCTGGGGTTGGGGCTTGATTCGTGTGATTTTAGTTCTCTGAGAAGGGAAATACAGCCTCTATAAAAAACTTTTCTTAAGTCTGGTATGCCTAGGGATGAAAAAGAACAGGCTATTTCTGATGATCTTCCTTACTTTTCAGAGATTTTGACAAGAAAAAAAGTGCTGAAAACAGGCTTTTAAAAGGCAGATGAAGTGTCAGGGCAATTAGCCAACTTTGTATACAGTACAGTAATTTCTCTGTATCTGTTCATTTTAAATATACTTTGAAACCTGGTCATTCAGTCACAGAACTAAATGGGCTTCATACAGCAAATAACTTTCAGAATTAAAATTTTTAAAAAATCTGTTCACTGGGAATTTCAGTAGTTTGCTAATACAAAGATGAGGGGCTGAGAGAGAGAGACTATCTCTCAGCTGGGAAGTAGACAAGCATGACGGGGTGAGTTTGGATCTTCAGGATCTGTGTAAAAGCCAAGCTGGGATTAAGGTACAATCTTGGGAACAACAATGCTCACACATGTTAAGATGCTTCACGAAAATCACTTACATCTCCAGTTAACAGCGTTCAGAAGACAGAGAGCGAATAACTGTGTTTTGTTTTGTTTTCTCCTGTACTGCATCAAATGAGTGCACATGGATCTACTTTGAGGGAGTTAAAACTGCTTAGACTTCTCATAGAGCTAGGGAGATAACTTCGGAGGTAAGCCTGAGGACATGAGTTTGAATCCCCAGCACCCACATAAAAAGCCAGGCATGGCTGTGCATGCCTATAACTCTAGCATTTGGGGCAGGGACAGGCAGATCCCAGGACATTTATGTATAACACCCTACACACACACACACACACACACACACACACACACACACACACACAC
>CABHPH010135581.1:0-43207 GCA_902168325.1 Peromyscus nudipes
TTTTTTTTTCCTTAATTGAATCATTTGAGGTGGGAAGACCCACCTTTAATCTGGGCCACACTTTCTGATGGCAGCTTATAGAAAGGACATGGTCTACATAGTGAGTTCCAGGACAACCAGAGCTACATAGTGAAACCCTGTCTCAAATAAACAAAAAATCCCAAACAAACAAAATTACAATGGTCCGGCCAGAACCCAGAAATGTCCCTCAGGGCCTTGCATCATGGAAAACAGAGACGGCAGGAAATCCAAGGTGCCAACTATTGCCACTTTACCCTAAAGCTGCCCTAGCAAACCATGAGATTTGAAAGCCCAGAGAGACTGGTTCCCAGGCAGCCCAGGATTCTGAGGTGTAGACAGGAAGATGGGGGGTAGGAAGTGAGGGCTCTAAACACCTGATGGGAACAAAAGAGAAGCTAGGAGAGGGAGTCCAAAACTCCTAGCACCCTCTGCTTCCAGAAAGTTCCTGTGTTTCCCAACCCTCCCACCTTCCAGTCCATTTTCAGTAAGCCTCTACTCTGCTTCCACTTGGAGCTTTGGAGGCACCCGATCCCCTTGTCCCCAAGGCCATGCCTTTCTTGTGTGTCTAAGGAAACCCTTTGTACACACTTCGTTTCTTCCTTCTTTTCAAACAGTAAATTATCAGACACAACCCCTTTGGAAAGCAATTTGGTCATAATACCAAGTGTCATAAAAATGTTCCCAACCTTTGGCTTCATCATCTTCCTCCTGGGAATTAATCCTGAGGAAATAATTCACAAAGAAGACAGAACAATTTTGGTATCTACAGAGACATTTATTGGGGTGTTATTTATGATGGGGAAAACCAGAGATGCCTTCCCCTAGCCAACAAAAGGGGGTTGGGCCTATAAATTATGATACAGGCATCCGACGAAACACTGTCCAAAGGTAGATTGAAAATGGTGTAGCAACAGCAGAGGGGGTTCAGAGGCCTGGGAGATGTAGCTGGTTGGTGGAGAGCTTGCCTAGCGTGCACAAGGCCTGAGTTCAAGCTGCAGCGCCACATAATCCGGGTGTGGTAGTTCACATTTCTCATCCAGCATTCGGGAAGTGGGGGCAGGGGACGCAGAGAGATGTTCAAGGTCATGCTTGGCTCCACAGAGTCTGAGGTCAGCCTAGGCTACAGGGGATTCTCAAAAGAAAAAGGAAAAAAAGCAAGCATGTTAAAAAGAAAAAAAAATAGGATCCAGTCACAGAAGAAGGACAGGAAAGTTCTAAGAGCCAGGGGTCAGAGAGGACCAGAGCAAATCAAGGTCTCTGGACACGACAGGACCACTGCATTCGTGACCTCACAAGTGGACGGTTGCCTGTAGGAGACCCACAGAAGATGAACTCAGTCAATATTCTAGAAGAGAGTGGGAAGGGGTTCATGAGTCCTACCTGAGGCACTATGGGCAGCCTGGGCTTCTGGAGGAGGGAGGGTCAGTTTTCTTTAAGGAGGTGATTGAAGATAGGTTGACCATGCCCAGAAATACGTGAATGGCACAAATTGGAATTGGTTGGTTATTAAATTTTTTAAAAAGGACATGAATCTGCAGGGATAGGGGGATGGAGATGGATCTGGGAAGCACTGAAGTGAGTATCATCAAAATACACTGTATGGAATTCTCAAATAATTAATAAAAATTCATTTATTTACTTAAACTTTCAGGCCCAGAATTCTGAATACCCTGTAATAGAAGCAGTGTTGACAAATATATCATTCATCCTTGGTGTGTGTGTGTGTGTGTGTGTGTGTGTGTGTAAGTCGGCCTAAACCAATAGCTTGTGTGGAAGGGCTGCCAAGATGGGTACACTGTCCTTCAAATGTTCCAGGGTCCTAACAGTGAGACTCCGCTTTGTAAAACTGTCACCTGTCCCCAGGGGATGATGACTTTCTTTGTTGCCTCTTGAAGGTGGCCTCCCGGATTCCGCCTGGCTTCGTCCCCACCCCGACCCCAGAGGAGCCTCTTGGGGACCCATGCCAGAGACTCCTACTCGCTCCGATCCTTCGGTGGCAGACAGAGCCCAGGGCACGTTTTCATGCTCATAATTCAAATTGCCCGTTGAAGTCGGTCAAATGAAAAAATAGCCGCGCCGGGCGGTCGCGGCCGGGCGCCGGGAAGGGGAGGCCGGAGCCCAGCGCTGGCCGCGGCCGGGGCCTGAGCTCATTTCCTGGGCCGCGCGCCGGGCTATTTCAGCCTGGCGCTGTGCAAACGCGACAATTGACTACAGCCCACAGGGGCCCAAATTACAATCGGATCCCACACAAATAGCCGCCAGGCCCGGCCTGCGGGGGCCCGGGAGGGGCTGGATGCAACGTGGGGTTGGGGGGGACGCGGGGTCGCGCGGGTCCGCAGGGATTGGTAGGGACCCAGGCTCAGTTCTGTGTCCTGCAGCGTGACCCTCCAGGCACCCCACGGGGACTGCTCGGATCGCTGGTGCAAGGTGCAATGCAGGAAACCTCACCTGTGGATTTTCCCCGATTGACCCCTGGCCATGGCTTTCTTTACTTAGCATTTTGGAAGAAACAGCCCTCGATCAGTCTCCCCTTCTCTAGGGCTCAAAGTCATGTTTGATTATTCTGAATTCTCCCTTGAAGAGTTGTGAAAATCCTTAGCTTGATGGACAAAGCCAGCGGGGCCTCAACCTAGTTCACCCTCCCACCCCTATGCCAACATACACTCCCTGACTGACACCCCCAGCACACCCTGCCTTTCCACAGCTTCACCCCTGCCTTTTCTCCACCCAGAGAACTCCTACTCCTTCTGCAAGACCCAGTTCCGGGGGTCTCTTTCATGTCTCCTCATTATCCAAGGACATGTGTGGACTTCACTGTACTAATGTTCACAAATGTTCTCTCTCTCTCTCTCTCTCTCTCTCTCTCTCTCTCTCTCTCTCTCTGTCTCTCAAGAGAGAAGAGGAAGAGGAGGAGGAGGAGGAGGAAGAAGAAGAAGAAATTGACTTCTCTAACCCAATGACCTTACTTCTTAGGCTTGGGGGACAGTATGACTTGCCCTAGCCAATGTGAGTCCCCATCCAATGGCCCTCCCTCCTAGAACTTTCCAGTGCTGAGGATGGTTCATCGTGGCTTATTCCTATTCCCTCTGCTGTAAGCATGGAGGTTACCCAGCCACAAACGTCCTCCCAACCCGGCATAGGAGTCAGGAGTATAGAGCCAGGCAGGAAGGAGCCAACAGACACACAGGATGTGAACTTGACTTCAGTTCTCAGGCCTCTGAGACCTGGACTCACTCAACAGTGCAGCATAAACCAGCCAATCCTGACTTCTCCAGCCTCTGATCTCTCCCCGGGAACTGTCTCCTCAAGCCCAAGAATGTCCCTTGCTAGTTGAAGAGTGCTGTGTTAATTGGGAGAGCTTAGTGAGCACTCACTGTGCTCCGGACTCCGTGCTGTGCCTTGACAAGCATTGTCCATCTGGTGCTGGAGGGTGGGCGCTACCTTCCTGCAGACTTCACAGAGTTCAAAAAGAGGGGTCACTGGATCTTTCGGGGCTTACATGAGATCTCAGCTGTGAGAATGGATCTGGTTCCCACCAGTGTGGCTGAACAGCCTTCCCAAACACCATGGGCATGGTGTCGGAGCGAGAGGGGCACGGTGTGGGGCTGCCAGGCACGGCACAGGCTGAACCATGGGATCGATAGCCAGGACTTGAATTCGTCCATGCACCATGCTTAGAACAAGCTTTCCTGGCCTCTCAGCAGCCCCCCTCCCCTCCCCTCCTGTTTTGCTAATGACAAATGACAAGCAATGGACATTTATTAATTAAACTGCCCACAGAGGCCAGTGGTAAAACCAGAGGCCATATGCAGCGGAGGCTTTCAAAGCATTCCTACTGTTTGTGCCTGGGGCCCAGCTCAGAGAGCCCCCAGGGCAACCTGGGCCTAGCACAAGGGCCTTCCCAGGACCTGTCTACTCTATATTCTGACAAATGAAAATCACCTCCGCAGCCACGAGGTAATTAAACTCCCTGCGTTTCTTTTGAAAAAAAAAAATGTTCTTCTTGGGACCTTCCCACAAGCTGCAGAAGCACTGACTGGGATCAACTGAGAGATTTTGAAGTTGGCCTTGACTGGGGATTGATTTGAGGGGGAGGAGAGTCAGGGGTGGGTGGGTAGGAAATGCCTTGCAATTAAATTTATCGCAGGACTGCTCAGCTTGAAGCATGGACACCTGTTTCCTCAGGACTGATGTGAGCAGAGATGAAAACAGATCTTCAAGGCCCATTAGTTATGTTTATGTTGCTTGTTCATTCCCTGATACATCATAGCTGCCTAAAGTAGCCTGGCACACAGTGGGTGTTCAGTACACACATTAGGTATTCTTTACACAGAGGTGGTGTTTGATACACACAGTAGGTGTTATATACACTAGGTGTTCCATATACAGAGTAGGTGTTCAATACACGTATTAGTTATTTAATACACACAGTAGGAGTTCAATAAAGATAGTAAATAGTCAATAAATATTTACTGACTAACTAGCCAGAGATGCACTCAATGCCTTTTTTATTTTTGTCAATTTGCTTGCTTTTTAAAGGCAAGATCTTAGTGTATAGCCCAGGCTGGCCTTGAACTCAACAAACCCCCCTCCCTCCCTGTCCACAGTACAGTAATCACAGGTGTGTATATTGCCACACTAGCCAACCAGTTCTTAACAAAAGCAGTCATCAGTTGCAATTCATTCTCTTTTTTTGAGACAGGGTCTCATGTAGCTCAGGCTGGCCTCAAACTCACTGTGTAGCCAAGGATGACTTTGAACTTTCTAACCTCCTGCCTTTGCCTCCTGAGTGCTGGGATTATAAGCATGTGCCACCCTATCAAGTTTATGCCGTGATGGGGATTGAACTCAGGGCCTCAGGAATACTAGACGAGCACTCAACCAGGTCAGCCACACCCCCAGCTCAACAAGAGCAATTCTTCAGTCCTAGAGTCATAGTTTCTAACTGTTAATGCCACAAGATTGTAAAGAGGTTGCTGATTAGGCCAGGATCTACTCCATTGAAGGTCCTGGGACAATCTCTCCAGCCCCTGAGCTAGCCCCGGTGGTTTATTTATTTATGATTTTTTTTTTAATTTTTATTTTTTACCAATTGTCTTCTGAAGGGCTTAAGGCAAACCACACTTCAGGGCCATGCCCCACTGGGGTATGTCCTGCATGCACTCTGGCTGTACTTTAAACTTCAGCAGTGAGGTCACGAGCCCCGAGCGATCACAACCAGAAGGCTGTACATCTAAGTAAGCTAGTGGCTGAATAGAAAGGAGAAACGAATGATCTGCAATTTGGGGCATGGGGGGGGATATGGTGATATTTTATTTGTACTGAAATGTGATTTTATTTGTATGTTAATAAATAAAGTTGCTTGGGGGTCAGAGCTAATAGCAAGCCATAGCAGAAGCTGGGTGTTGGTGGCGCATGCCTTTAATCCCAGCACTTGGTAGGCAGAGCTAGGTAGATCTCTGTGTGTTCAAGGATACAGTCAGCATTGGAGACACACACCTTTAATCTCAATACCAACCATAGAAGACCTGGAGGTCTGTACAGACAGGCAGTGATGAGGCGGTCATATGGTTGGGTTTACAACCAATGAGAAGGCAGAACAGAAAGTCTGTATAAAGACAAAGACATAGGAAGTAGGTCTCTTGGCTGAAGAGGATTGCTGAAGCAGGAAGGGTAAGGCTCTTAGCTCTGACCTCTTGGGCTTTCTATCTCTGCATTGGCTCTGTTTATTTATTTTATTATTTATTTATTTTATTTAATAAAGACGGTTTATTTAATAAGACGGTTACTTCTACAGGGGGTGGGGGGTGGGGGTTGGGTGGCAGGGAGTGTCTAGGAAACAAATTCTCTTCCTGGGGTCTCTCTGAGACCCCATTTTTGCCTGGCAGCAGCAAACTGAAGGTAATCAATTGCCCCTGAACTCAGTAATTACAGCTGTGAATCTGAACTATTCTAAATTTGAGCTTTCCTCACCTTCCTTTTCAGAGCGATTTGGTAGTTTTTGCTCTGAAAGGGACCTTGTGGGCAGAGGGGAAGCAGCAGAAAGATGAGGCGAGCCATCCATAGTTGTGGCTGTCTGTCTTCCTTAGCCTCCTGGGAACAGTCCGACTCCCCCACCACCCTGCCCCCATCTTGTTCTTGTTGGACGGACGAACCTGTCCCTTCCCCGGCCAGTCCTTCTGCTCGTAATGCCCCCTCAGCCACTGGGTCTCACCTGGCATCTGCGGTTGGGAGCGCTGGGAAACCAGCCACTTCTCTTTGCCCCTCATTACTTCAGGTTCCTGGTGGCCTCTTTGGCCTTGGATGCCAGGCTGGAGCAGGGTGACTGCCCCTTGGGGTTCTAGGCCGATAGTAGACTGTGTCTAGTTGGAAGGCTGCGGGTGCTGCCACTCTGGCTTCCGTCTCATCATGAGCTAGGGATGCAAGTGTATCAGTGGGCATGGTGGCACACACCTGTAATCCTGGAACTTGGGGGGCTAAGGCAGGAGGATCCCTATGAGTACCAGGGAAGCTTGGGCTACATAGCAGATCTTGTCTCCACAAAACCAAACCAAAATAAAACAAAACAAAACAAAACAAAAAATAGAGCATAGTGGTTCATGCCTGTAATATCATCTCAGAAAATCAAGTCAGAAGAATCACAAGTTCAAGGACAGCCTGGCCTACATAGTAAGAGGCTGTCTCAAAACAAAACAAACAAACAAACAAACAAAAAAACCAACTAACAAAACAATAAAACAGCCACATACATAAAGGAAAATAAATACTTATCTAAGATTCTATTTTATTTTACTGTTTTATTTTATTTAGACAAGATCTCATGTAACTCAGGCTGACCTTGGACTTGCTATATAGCCAAGAATGACCTTGAACTCCTGATCTCTCTGCCTCGGCTTTCCAAATGAGATTACAGAGGTATACTTCCATACCTGACTCCTTACCTAAACCTTTTTTATTTTTAAGTCCCTAGAATACCTGAAAGGCCCTAATTTTGATCCCTAGTACCATCAAAGAAAACTTAAAAAATAGAGGCTGGGAAGACAGCCAATAGGCAAAATGTTTGCCACACAAACACAAGGACCTGAGTCCTCCTCGCTGCCTACATCAAAAGCTCAATGTGGTGGCACACAGGTTTAATGCCAGCTTGGGGGGTTGGTAGGGGAGATGAGTTCCTGGGGCTGGCTGTCCAGCTAGTCTCACCTAATCTAAAACGGCCCAGGTTCCAGGAAAGATCCTGTCTCAAAACCTAGATGGACTGCCCCTGAGGAAGGACATCTGAGGCTGAGATCTGGTTCACACCCACACCCACCCCCCCCACACACACATGCACACACGCATGCTCACACACACCCCCCAACATACGCACACATAAAAAAGTAAAATAATTATGATAATAATTAAGGGAAAGGAAAATGCTACAAGAAGTGATTAAGCCAACAATCCATTAGATGAGTTGGCTTCAAGATTGATAGTTAAGCTTCTCCATGGTGCTGGACACATGACCTCTCTCCATCCCCAATATCCATCCCCATCTGGAAACTCCCTCTCAGGATGCTGTGGTGTGGAAGTTGTAAGAGCATGTGAACTGTGGCCAGGTGGGTGGTAAGCACTCACTCAGCCTGTGTTATGTTCCATTCTTGAGTCTTCAGAGCACACCAAGGCCTGCCTGCTCTTGGTGTTGGCTGTGAGGACCTTGTAGGTCCCAGAGAGATTTCCCACTGGAAGTATGTGTGCTCCAAATTGATGCCTGGCTGGATGCTTTCTGGTGAAAACTATATGTCGACTCTAACTTTAGCCCAGGGGAGCATTCTTACTTGTTTCATGAAAGCTATAATAGAGGAAGAGACAACTCACCTCATACATTCCGATTCCTAAATACACAATTTACAATTTTCTGGGATATTATTTAAGTTTATTTTCGTGATGGAGTCTCGCCATGCCCATTGAGTGCTTATTTAAGATCTGGGTGGCCCCTGGAAAAGCCTGGAATGCCTCGAAGAAAAGGAAGGAAGGAAGATCTTCCCATTCATTAGACGGAAGCCTGAGGTCTTGCTGGTCCTGGGATACCCACTGTGAGTCCCCAGGCTGGGGGCTGGGCTCACACTGACTGGCTTTTCACAGCTCGCAGCTCTGCAGGTGGCCTTCTTCTGGCGCAGGGTGGCTCATGCTGTGGCCAAGAGAAAACCATGTTGGGCTGTGGTCTGGCTGGGGCTCCAGTTTCATGGCTTTCTCTTGATGGCATTTCTCTGTTTCAGGAAAGGCCACTTGGACCCTGCAGGAACCTGTTTTCAAAACCTTCTGTGTTTCCCAGCTGGCTTCTTCCCAACACCAGCTAACCATGGGGAACAGCATTGAGCATTCACTATTATTTCCTTTCAAAATTGTATTGGCTTATTTACGTGTGTGTGTGTGTGTGTGTGTGTGTGTGTGTGTGTGTATGTGTGTGTGCTTTGTCTGCATACATGCATGTGTACTTCATGTGTTCTTGGTACCCTTAGAGGACAGAAGAAGGCATCAAATTCCCTGGAATTGGAGTTACAGACAGTTGTGAGCCACCATGTAGGTGCTGAGAATCAAACCTGGGACCTCTGGAAGAACAGCCAGTGCTATTAACTGCTGAGCCATCTCTCCAGTCCCAAATAAGTGTAATTAAATCCAATGAGGTTAAGAGAGAGAGAGAGAGAGAGAGAGAGAGAGAGAGAGAGAGAGAGAGAGAGAGCAATTGTATTTAATCTAGAGATAACTAGAATGCCAGAACATCTTGGTGTATTCTGGTCTAGATTAGCAATAGCAACACAGCCTGGGAGCTTGTCAGAAGTGCAAGATCAGGCTGGAGGCACCTAGAGGTCGAGGACATGCTTAGCATGCTTCAAGACTCCAGCTCAAGACCTAGCACAGTAGAAGAGGAGAAGGAGGGGAGTGGAGGGGAAAGAGAGGGGACGAGCTCTACACTAGGCGTCCTGAGAACGCCATCCAGAATATGTCAGATATCGTGGGTTCTACATCTTGTCTATTTCTTCTTTTCTTTTCCACGGTGCAGGTGATATGGGTGCCTAGATCAGGTCAGGCTGGCCTTTAACTCACTATGTATGTAGCCAAGGCTGATCTTGACTTCCTCATCCTCCTGCCTCTACTTCCCTGCTGCTTGGATTACAGAGTGTCATCCTGCTCAGCTCATTGTTTATTTTCTCATTTTATATAATTCACATGCTATAAATTCACTGTCTTTTAATGTGTTCCAATAAAACTCTTTATTGATGATAGATGATACATTATCTTTAGCCCGAGAACATTATACCCATCACTGGATTTTCTTAAATTTTTTTACATTAACATACATAGTAAAGGGTTTCCTACATAGTGTGTGTAATTCAGTGGATTTAGTGTCCTCACGGTGTGGTGGTGTGAATGAGAATGGCTCCCTTAGACTCATATGTTTGACTCCTTGGTTCCCCAGTTGGTGGAACTGTTTGGGAAGGATTAAGAGGTGTGGCCTTGTTGGAGGAGATATGCCACAGGGGACAGGCTTTGAGGTTTCAAAAGACGTTTGCCATTCCCAGTGTTCTCTCTCTGCCTTCTACTTGTGGTCAAGATGTGAGCTCTCGGTTGTTCCTGCTGCTGTGTCTTTGTCCCTCGTCACCGACTCTGACCCTCTGAAACCGTAAACACAGTTAAGCGCTTTCATTTATAAGCTGCCTTCCTCATGTTGTCTTGTTGATGCAGCATAAAAGAATACAACACATCCTTGCATCCTTAAACAAATATTCCACAGCATAAACACATGTAACACATCTTAAACTAATGTTCCACAACAGTAGCTGAGAGTTCTACATCTGGATCCCCAAGAAGCAGGACAAGAACTGAGACACACTTCCTTAAACAAGACCACACCTCCTAATAGTGCCACTCCCTATAAGCCTATGGGGACCATTTTATTTTAGACATCAACAATCAACATTAACTGTCAGTTACTTTTACCAGCATAAATGTACTCCCACAAAAATGGTTACTGACAAAATTTTAACTGTAACTATAATAATTTGGTTAATAATTTTTTTGTAATGCAAGTTTACTCTGAAGAGAGTGGTGGTTTTTTTTTTTTTTTTTTTTTTTAATGGTGTATCATCTGATTGGGATTCTAAGTTCGGATTCTTTACCATCAACTGCACTGCTAACATCCACTGTAAAAGCCATGTTCAGCTCTCAGCCTTTAAAGCAGCAGGTAGTGGGCCAGCCTTGGGGAGCGTCCATACTTTGCTAAGCGGCCCCAATGCTTAGCAACCCCTGAGGTTTAAAGGCAGCCAGGCTAGTGCTAAGCAATTGCTTTTACCCACAGCCCAGTTTTTCTTTGAGCAAACGACCTCTCTTCTGTTCCTCTAGTTCTGATAGGGCCGTTGGCTGTGGGGTTTTGGCCCATCCACCTCGTATCTCCAGGAAGCCGAATGTGGAGGGGGTTGACAGTGATAGAGAAGGGTCTGTTTTAGCCTTTGACAAAAGGACCCAAGTAAATTCCTGCTTCGAGGCTCACACTCCACGTCTGGGTCTTGTGGCTCAGCAATATCTACTAATGACCCTTAAATCTCTCGCAAATGTACCTGAAGTGGGCCCCAGGGGTTAAAGAGCTGCATGCTCTCACTGTGAGGCGGAAGGGTTGCTCTTCCACAGCCTGCCAGCTTGGAGAGTGTCCATCTGCCCTGCTACTATACATCAACACATACTAATGTGTTCTGGAGAGTGCGGTCCTCTCCTGGCCTGCTTGTGTTGTGGGATTGTAAAGTGGTGTCTGCCTTCTAGAAAGCAATCAAACAGTATATCAAGAGCCACATATATATTTCCCTTCTGGGAGAATAAATAATCCTAAGTGCAGAGAAATGTATGTAAGATCTGCATGGCTGTATCCTACCCATCAGTGTCCCCAGATGGATGCTCACTCAGGTAGCACTGGCAAGGGCCACGTCCTCTCACCAGGGTGCAGAGATCCCATCCTCCCAATGGCCCGCAACATAACACACAGCAACCTGTTCTCTCCCCTTTTCTTTGTCTGACTTTCTTATCTTAGAAACTCAACTTCGTCCCATCAGGTCAGGAGCCAGCAAATCTGGGTTCGAAACAGCCACGGTCGCATACCCTGTATCCTTCTAGGTGAAGGACATTTGAGACAATCAACTGTGTTTCAGGGTGAATTCTCATTGGATTAATCTGGTAGCTTTTGAGATAAAAAAAATATTCCATCAGGGATGAATATAGAGAGGGGAAGGGGCTGGGGTCATAGCTTAGTTGGCAGAGTCCAATCTTCAGCCCTGCATTAGCAGGACGTGGTGGTACATACCCGCAGTCCCAGCATGGGAAGTGGAAGCAGGAGGATTACAAGTTCAAGGTTATCCTGGTCTACATAGTTAAGTTCAAAACAACCTTGGTCTGAGACCTTGTTCCAAAAAAAAAAAAAAAAAAAAAAGTTAAAGAAGGGGGCTGCCAACAAATAGAATTCCGTTACATTTACAGTGGTGAATATACTAGAAGCCATCAGATGTTCCAAGTACCCTTTGGGACCAGTCATGGGGGCTCCCTGGGTAAAATCTGGCTGGGGGTGGGTCTTCAGGCAGCAGGGCCAATCAGCTCTGGAATGGGCGTATACTCAACCTAAGAAGGTAGGCCAAGAACCGTTCTAATGAATCTCACTGCATAACTGTTTCATTTTTAAAGTGAATTATTTTATTTTTAATTATGGGATGGGTAGTTATAGGTATATGATTACCAGTGCCCTCAGAGGCCAGAGGCATTGGATCTCCTGGAGCTGGAGTTCCAGGCAATTGTGAGCTGCCCAACATAGATGTTGGGGACTGAACTCAAATCCTCTACCAAAAAACAAAAACAACAACAACAACAAAAACAAACAAACAAACCAGCATGCTCTTTTTACTGCCATGCCAGCTCCCCAGCTCCTTCATTCTGTTTTTAATTGTGTGTGGAGGTAGGGCTGGTCTGAAGAGCTACTATCTCAGCTCTAATCTCCATGGGTTTCAAATTTAGATTTCTGCCACTTTTTAAAAAAAATATAATTGCATACTTAGTCCCCCAAAACAACTCTTAACAATGACAAGAGAACACATGTCATCAAGCCTCGGTCATGTCTTCTGCTTCTGAATTGTCGCCACTTATGAGGCTTTTATGACTTGGCAAATTTTGTAAGAATGTTAGACTGAGATGACCTGGACTGGCATGGGGCAGGGGTGGCCGGGGGTGGGGGGGGTGGGGGAATGATTACAAAGAGGCCGATGAAGTCCTGTAGCTGAAGAACTTCAGGACATCTTGGGACTGCTCAATCAGTAAAGCAGCAGGGCCACCCAAAACTGGTGACTACCAAGATGGCTGATTCAGACTGTTATGTTTATCATAAAACATATGATAGTTATGTTTTAAGTTTAAAACTCTGTGCTTCAGAGATCTACAAAACAAAAATGCCTCTAACTGGTAAGCCCCAGTTGCCCAAGGACAGACAACTTCCTGGAATGCTGGGGGCCGCTGTTCATGGAAGATGACAAGCCACGTGTTTCACATCTGCAAACAAGGTTGGTGGCTCCAACTGCACAGGATGTGCTTGATCACATGTAGGCAGGAAGTACATAGGCAGGAAGTACATCAGAATGTATGCTTGCCCCCAATTGGACAAAGGTGGGAAGTACGTAGCCTTGTGGGTTTTGCCTCTATTAGCACTGGACTGATGTAATTTGCAACCATTCTCTGGGAATCCCGGGTATGGGCCTGGCCAGTGTCCATTGTCCTGGCCAGTATTTAATAAAGCTTGCTTCAAATTTGGCTCAAAAATTGTGGTAGTGTGTAGCAGGAATCTTAAAAGTTCTTATTAATAAAATCAAACCTGAGGCCAGTTATTGGGGTGAATACTGGAAGATCAGAGAGACAGAACAAGCCACAGCTTCCTCAACTGGCCAATTCCTAGGGTGATCCTGTTTCCTCAGACTGGATGCCTCTCAGCTGAACTGTGCTACTCAAACTCTAAAAGCTTAACCATCCAAATGCTCAACCAGGCCAAATGCTTCTAGTTCCTGGTCCTCACGCCTTATATACCTTTCTGCTTTCTACCACCACTCCCTGGGATTAAAGGCTCGCTTTCTGGGATTAAAGGCGTGAGTCACCATGCTTGGCTGTATCCTTGAGCAGATGGATTTCTGCCTCTGGAATGCTAGGATTAAAGGCGTGTGCTACCACTGCCTATCCTAAGTATCTAGGGGCTTTTCTGTTCTCTGACCCCAGATAAGTTTATTAGGGTACACAATATTTTGGGGAACACAATACCACCACAGTAGTGATCTTATTCTCACCTGGTGAGATGAACAAGACCACTACCAACATGGCTGACAAAGGCCACTCTAACCATCCTTTACTTTAATCTTACTGGCGTCTCCAGGCCATTGGTCCTGCAGAATTGGCTGTTCTCATCCTATACCTGATACCAAGACATTTTTTTAAATGTAAGGACAGAAATGGAGACTAAAACTTGCTCCCCAAAGTTCCCAGCCTTTCTGCAATTCCTCACCTCCTGCCACTTCAACTCACGACTAACCCTCCTTTGTGTGAAGGTTTTCCCACAAGACAAGCTACCTAAAATTCTGGGGCTGTGTCCCCTCTTGGGTGTGGAACTCACAGAGTTCTGCCTGCCTCTGCCTCCGGAGTGCTGGGATTAAAGGCGTGCGCCACCATTGCCCAGCGGCATTTCCACTTTCTAAAGAAATTTCTCTCTTCCCTTCCTGATCCCTTATTTTGTCTCTTCTTCGAATTCTTTCTGTGATGGGGCCAAGAACCTGGAAAAACTAGGTGGAGGTCTCCATGTCCCAGTCCTAGGACACCCAGCTTCTGATCACTCACAGGCTCCATCACTGCTGTCAGGTAAGTGGAGCAGGGGACCCCACCTCTTATTCTGTCCAATGTAAACACTAGAAAGCTGTCGATCATTAGGTATGTCTTCATTCTATAGTCTACTAGGAATCTCAAAAGTGGGTGACAGGGTTGGGGAGATTGCTGCTCATGCATGTGGATCTGAATCTGACCCCCAGCACTCACATCAAAAGCAAGGCACTGTGGCACATATCTGTAATCCCAGTGCTGGGCAGGTGGAGACAGGAGATCTCCAGGTTCTGTGAGAGATTCTGCCTTAAAATAAAATAAAGTGGAAAGAAATAGGAAAAAAATACCCATTATCAACTGCTGGCCTTCATGAGCATGCATACACATATGCACGTGCAACCACACAATGAACATGTATACACACACACAGGCAGAGTGGGTGGTAACTCAAGGGCTTTCACACTTGAAGGTAGTATTATCTGGGTTGTCTTTAGGGGTGGCTTGGGGAGTGTGAAACATGGCTGGAGTAAAGAAAGCAATGGGTCTGGAACAGAGAGAATGTAAGACCGGGCCAGGGAGCCAGGATGAGCTAAGAGAGCCAAGAACTGGGGCTTAAGCAGGGCCAGAGTTAGAGAGCAGAGTGAAAGATCATTCGTAGCAGGTAGATCGGAGACAGCAGCCAATTCTTAATGGACCCATTGAGTTCATTAAGTTGAGTGGTCCAACGTCTCAACCATTGAGCCAACATTAAGAATGAGGGCTACCACCCCTGGCCACCTGCAGCAGGCAGAAGAGCTGGCCCTGCCCATCACCAGCCACAGTACTCGGGAGAGCAGGCCCTGCATCCTGCCTGGACAACACAGTAGAGATGGCTCTGGTGGTGTGGATATGGGTGAGCTGGCCTCAAGGGTGTGAGAGAGGGAGAACTGGCCCCACCCCTTGCTGCCTTTGACATTGGGTGAGCTAGCAGTGCTGAAGAACTTGCTCTGGTGGTGAGGGTGTGGGAGAGCTGGTGGGCTGACCAACTCAGCTACCACCCAGGTCCAGATCCAGGGCTATGAGTTGGCCCACCCTAACATCTACCCCATCTGTGAACTGCTGGAGCTTGTGAAGGGGCCAGTCCTGCAGAACCAAAGCTGCAGGATCTCCACCACACAGAAAGCAACAGGATATCCAAGAGGAGCCCCAGTGGGGATTCAATATTGATAGTGTAGCAGAAGCCAGAGGCCTCGAACAAGACCAATGACTCATTGCAATGAACATTTGTAAGTAAAGATGTATGGACTAAAGGGTTGTGGAGGCCCACTAAGGTTTCCTAGTGAGATCTGAGCCTGCTTCACCCAGCAGGGCTGCATTAGAGGATGGCTTGACCACGTGCGTGGTTACCAGGTGATTGGAAGGGTCTACACTTGGCTGTGCTGGGGGGAGGTCTTGTGCTCCACCCCTTGGCATTCCTATAAAAAGCCCTTTAGAAGAGACAGAATGGTGGATAATGATCCAGGCCCTCCCGAGGCTATCCTGTGTTTTTATCTATTTCTCTCCCCTCTATCCTTCTAATCTCTCTTGTCCCTCACTCCTCGAGGCCCCAGCTGGGCTCCTACAAAAGGTGTACTGTGTGACTCACTGTGGCACACTATAGCTTCCACAATGAGAATTTTTAAAATTTTTTTATTTTATTTTGTGGGAAATGTTGCAAGGGCTAATGGCAGATACAAAGGGACAGGGAGATGAGTGCCACAAAGAATCAATAAAAAGTTAAAATAAGCCAGGTGGTGGTAGTGGCGCACACCTTTAATCCCTACACTCGGGAGGCAGAGGCAGGTGGATCTCTGTGAGTTCGAGGCCAGCCTGGTCTACACAGTGAATTCCAGGAAAGGCGCAAAGCTACACAGAGAAACCCTGTCTTGAAAACAAACAAACAAATAAACAAAAAATAAAATAATAATAATAATAATAATAATAATAATAAGAAGAAGAAGAAGAAGAAGAAGAAGAAGAAGAAGAATGAGGGCAAAAAGATGCTACAATGTAAAAAAAAATGGTTGTGTCACTCTGTGGATATATGGAGCAGATGTACACACACACACACACACACACACGCACGCACGCACGCACACACACACACACACACACACACACACACACACACACACGCTCGCGCGCCTGCCCTCACCAAACAAGGCTGGTAAGAATTACACCTAAATGAAGCAGTACTTGTCCTGTGGGTGGGTTCACTGCTCTGTTTTTAAATAAAACAGCAGCACTAGCTATTACCCAAGCGCAGGCTGCTGGGGTGCTGGCCAACACAGGCATAATCCTTGTTACTAAAATAGTTCCAGCTCAGGAGATAACTGAGCATCCCATCCAGCAGCCTCGCATCCTGGACAGGAGCCCAGGGTCTGCCACATTTTCCCCTGATGGCCCAGAAGAGATGGTTTGACCCACAGGCTCCTCTCTTTCTTTTGGGTCACAGAGCTTGAGCTGGTCCCAGGCAGAGATTGGGGACAGATGTGGAAGTTGGCAAGACCCAGCACTGTGGGAGCAGCGTGATGTGGCCCTTGTTTCAGTTCATCAGCCATCACTGAAAAGCAGCCTTGGGGCTGCCTGTCCCACCCCATTAACCGCCACCTCTCTAGACAACGGGACCCTATTGTGCTCCCTACGGCAGCTCCTTGGGTGACCACATGAGGCCCTCAGCGAAGGACTCTTACACCCACACTTTAAGCCCCTCCATGGATCTGAGCCCACCTTCCTCCACTTAGCAATCTCCTGGACCTCTTCAGGGCTTCTAGCACTCCCTAGCAGGCAAGGTGCTTTTCTTGGGCCCTCTCTGGTTGCTTCTGTCCAAACCCTTGGCAGGACTCCATACTCGAACTCCACACTTGTGCCGTGACCTTCTACCTGGGTCCACTCTTTTACCTTTTACAGACTGTGGGAATTTTAAAATTCCATAATCTGTGCTTTTAGAGTCCCCAATAAAAGCAGAATACCACTTATAGGGATGTATAAATAGAACTATTTTGACGGCAACTATCGCCAATATGGTGTAAAAGTCGGTCACGTTTCTGCCTAGATGAGCCAGAGTTTTCCTTTGTATAAGTAGAGTTTTCCCTTTACAAGAATTAGACTAATGTTGTAAAACAGAAAACACACACCACCACCACCCAGATGCAGCGCAGTCAGGACCAGTTGATGTGGTAGGCTGCCTCAGAACCCAGCTGGTATGTGATTAAAAATGCAACTTCCTGGATTCAACTCCAAAGCTGCCAGTCAGATCCTGGGAAGGAAGGTCTGGAAATGTGAATTCTTCCCAGCCCCCCTGCTGACTCTGAGGTACCCCAAACTGCTAACTTCATGGCTTCCTAGTATCCCTTGTCCAAGACGTTAGAGGCTAGGATAAGGGAGAACCGGCAGATGCGTAGGGAAACTGAAGAGAAAGGAGGAGGTTTCCCAGAGACAGATGCTTGTACAGAATCCAGACATGGGGGCTGGGTGTGTGCAGAGCCAGGTTGCACAGAGGAGTCATGGGGAACTCAGGGTCCTGGCTAGAGCCCCAGAGAAGTTGGAAGTGTTCAGCTGGTCAGATGAGCAGAAGCAGGGATGGATGGGGGTATAAACTGGTCCCACAGTGACTTTGTAGTGTGTGCCTTTATCTCCCTAGACAGCAGGAAAGGGCTGGTGAAAACTTTGAGCGGTTCTACGCATGGTAGAGTTTTGACGAAAAGCCTTCCACAGAAAGGGTGTATAAAGCACAAAGGAGCCAAGATCAAGAAAGAATTCAAAGGCTTCTCCCAGCCGCAGATGAGGTGTAGAGCAGGCGTGGAAGAGAGCACATCGAGGAGACTAAGGAGAGGGTTGGTGTGTGCATTCATTTAGTCTTTGTGTATGCGTTTGGTGGAGGGTGTACCAGTGTGCATGTTTGCCTGTGTGTGAACACGTGCATCTGGGCATGTACATGTGTGTATGCATGTGTATGGAGGCCGGAGATCAATCTCTTAATGTTCCTCAGGAGCCAACCATCTTCTTTCTTGAGACAGCGCCTCTCACTGGGACCTCGGGCTTACTGATAAGGCTGGGCTATCTGGCCAGGAGCTCCAGGATCCTCTGGTCCCTGCCTCACTGGTGCTGGAATTACATCCAGCTTTTACGTGGATGATGGGAACTGAACTCAGAGTCTCACACTTTTTCAGCCAGCATCATCTCAGCGGAGCCATCTCTCTACACTCTGTGAGCTCATCCTTACGTGACACCTTGGTGGTTGTGGTAGCAGGGTGACCGATGGCCCACCTGCCCAGACTATGGTGCTGCTTTCTAGGAACTCAGAGAGCAGGGTAGGAACCGGATGGACGAGGACTGGAGGACACAGCCAGTGGACGGACGACGGAGTGGAAGCTAAATGGACCGGAAGTGGGATCTTTTCATGATGGGAAGATCAAAGCCTCCCGGAGAGCCCTTGCGATCCCAGGTATGGATGACATTTTAAAGAGTCACCCTGACACCATCATCAAAGGCTAGCAGCCTCGGTCCATCTCTGCGTCTCCTTTCCGAAGAACAGCATCTGGGCTGGCAGGGAGTGGGAAACCTGGACGATCATCCCTGGTTTAGCACCTGCAAACTATCCAGCCACATTTTTAGAAAAATGTTCCCTTTTAGATTTCACTTGTCTTACTTAGCCGGATTGACAGGGTGGGGGTGGCTAGGTCCCTATGAATAGTGAACGGGAGTGAATGAGGAGACTCATTATCTTAAATGGAGACTGGGTTTTAAGAAAAAGAAAGGGAAAAAAAAGTCACTGGGCCAACAGCTTCCCCCACCCCGCCTCCAACCCATAGAAGACAAGGTCCCACCCCCCACCCCCACCCCCCACCCCGTAAGTCCTGGCTCCACTGGCCCCCTGCGAGAGGAAGGAAACAGACAGAGGAAGCAAAGCAAGAGATTAGAGAAGCTGACAGATGGAAATAGCCTCTCAGGAGCCATGCTGTCCCAGCCTCGTTCCCCAGGGAGCCTTTTGTGCCACGGAATCTGGTTGCCTGAATGAAAAATGATATCATTTATTTCTTTTGTCCAAGTTGGACTGTTTTCTGCAGACACAGAAATAACCTACCACCGCAACACCCAACTGTTGGCCAAGTGATAGAGTTATCTGTCATCTGGGTCCTTGATAATGTCCTGGGTAAACAACCACAGGCTTGGTATGTCTGGGGGCGGGGCCCCACTCTCCCCACCCCACCACCCATGATGATGTTGCAAAGGGGCCTGAATGAGAGACACTCTTCAGAGAGGCTGACCAGAGTTCATGCTGCCAGCCCGAGAAGGAGGATCACTTTGCAGATCCCACCCCCGCCAGCCACACGTGTATTCATTCAGCAAACACTTGCAGACTCTGACTCTAGACAAACTCAGTGCAAAAGTCCTGTGTGTATACAAATGTGCAGATGGGGCTCCCCTCCAGAGTTCACCTCTGTGTGCGTGCGTGTGTGTGTGTGTGTGTGTGTGTGTGTGTGTGTGTGTGTGCGCGCGTGTTGGCCAGAAGTCAATATCAGATGTCTTCCCCAGTCACTCAACATCTTGTTTTTTGAGACAGAATTTCTTGTGGAACCTGGAATTCGCTGACTGGATGGCCTGTAGACTCCACCTGTCTCTACCCCTGACCCCCAGCACTAGAGTTACAGAGCTGTTTCCCGTGCCTTGTTTTGACATAGGTGCTGGCTACCTAACTCTAGGTTCAGAGTTAATCTTTTAGATAATAGGAAGCTGTAGTGGACTTTGAACAAGGAAGGGAGATGGTTTTTGTGTTAGAACTGTCTCGGTCTATTCTTATAATAAAAATACCCGAAGCTAATTAATTTATAGAGAAGTGTGGTTTTACTTACAACTCCATAAGTCTAAGAATACGGTGGCAGTATTTGTGTGGTCTCTGGAGGAGCTTCGTGCTGGGTTACAACGTGGTGAAGGTCATTATCTGCCAAGCGTGCACCATAGCAAAGCCACTTTCTCAACAGACCACTAATCCATTCATGAAGACTCTGTTCCCAGGATACAATGGTCCCTTAAAAGTCCCAACTTTCTGGATGTCACAATGGAGATTGGACCTCAGTATAAGTTCTAGCAGGGACATCAAAACCATAGAAAACATTCCTGGGGTCCTGAAGAAACCCTGCCTCATAAAAGTTTAAAAACTATCTTTCTTTACTTATTGGGGAAGGTGCAGACTTGCCATAACATAAGTGTGGGAGTCAGAGGACACCTGGCGGCGATCTCTTCCCTCTCGACACCATGTGGATGCAGGGATCAAACTTAGGTGGCCATGGTGGCAAGTGTCTTTATCCATTGAGCCCTCTGCTCTCCATTCTATGAGGAGACAAAAGCAGATGTCTTTCTAATAGATTGTGCTGGAGAGAACATTAGGAAGAATCAAAATACCCACTAGTGGAAAATGAATGAACGGATAGCGGTGTCTTTAAAAAAGTGGAACACTATCCAGTAGTTCTAAATGACCCACCTTGAGGCTGGAAAGATAACTCACAGTTAAGAGCACTTGGTACTCTTACAGAGAACCTGGGTTTTGTCCATGGAGGCCAGAAGAGGGTGTTGACTCCTCTGGAAGCAGAGTTACAGTTGTGAGCTGTCAGGTGGATCCCCTGGAAGCAGAGTTACAGTTGTGAGCTGTCAGGTGGATCCCCTGGAAGCAGAGTTGCAGTTGTGAGCTGTCAGGTGGATCCCCTGGAAGCACAGCAAGGTTCGCTGCAAGGACAGCTAGAATTCCTAACCACTGAGCCATCTCTCCAGTCCAGCTTTTTTTCTTTTCACATTTTTTTTTACTTATTCTTTGATAATTTCATACAGGTATATGATGTATTTTGATCATACCCCCTCTCCAAAGAAAAACAGTGCCAACAGAAAAGGGGGCTTTGGGGGAGACTCAGCCCCTCTCCCTCCCCCCCCCCCCCGGCTCATCTAGATGCAGGCGGACCATGCACACAGGGATTAAAGGTATGTACCACCGTGCCAGGCTCTAGATGCCTTAATGCACGGATCTCCTTCTGACCCCTGAATCCATCTTCGCCCCCACCCTTTTTTTTGAGAAAGGATTTCACTGCATAGCCCTCAATATCCTCAAACTCCCTGTTTCAGGGTGGCTTTGAACCCACAGAGGTCCACCTGTCTCGGCCTCCTGAGAGCATCCACACCCAGCTTACATCAATTCTTATGAACAGTTTGGAGCCACAGAGGGAAAGAACGGCCAACATGGCGCACTTGACCTGCAGAGCTTTGCTGCCATCCCAGCCTAGAGTTTGGAATCATGTGGCAGAGGGAAACGGAAGGCTGTCCTGTGGCCACAGGTGACTTTCTGAAGAGATGTGCACCCTAGAAAGAATTCAAGGAGGGTATGTCCCTGTGGCAATAGACTGCCCGATGCTAACAGCCTTGGTTAGAGAAGCCAGACAAAAGACTTAAGAACGTGTGCAGTAGCAATATAACTGCTCCTTCTGCCTCTCTGGGGTCAGTTCATAGGGCAAGGGGAACATGTAACAACACACACACAACTTTAATTACTGCACACAGACACACAGGCGCACACAGACACACAGACACACAGACACACACACACACAGACACACACACACACACACACACACACGCTCTAATTACTGTACTGGCTTACAGATTTTGGAGGGAGTGGGGTTATGTAGGAGCACTGGTATGGAGACATGAGTATGGACACCCAAAGGAATCCGTGGTGTCCTTTTTCCAGACTGGACATGCCTTCGGTGCTTTCCATTGACAGGTCCCCTTGGCACATGCACCCTAGGCCCTCATGTGGCTCATTCCGTGTATTTTTAGGCCTTACATGCCACCTCCTCAGGGAGGCTGAAGCCTGGCCACTTTCAGGGATATCTGTCACTAGCTAATTTTATTTTTCTCTATACAACTTTTCACTTCCAGACATTGTGCAATGTATGTGTTAGCCGTCTGGGCACGGCTGTTTTCCATCGACAGTAACACAACGCAGACTGGCTGTGTCTCAACGACAGTAACAACCAAGTTTATTTTGTCTCTGAGTTCTGGAGGTGCAAAGTGGTGAGTGATCTGGTGATAGCCTTCTTGCTGGCAGATTCCCAAGGAGCAGGTCACATGACATGAGGCAGGAAAAGGTGTATGTGTCTCTTCCAGGCGCTCTCTCTCCCTAGGTAGCCTTCAGGATTCAGTCATGGAGCTCTGCAGTAGGCCATCTCTAGTCCCAGTCCCTCCCCCAAAGGTGCTGCTCAAAATGCTATTCCTGGATGAAGTTTTCATCTTCTCAGTACTTACAATGAGAATTCAGTCTCACGCCTGAACCCTGAGAGGCTGTGACGGTGACCATTCCTCGTCAACTTGACACGGTGTAGAATCACCTGGGAAGGGAGGGAGGCTCCACGACGAATTGTTTAGATCAGGTTGGTTTGTGGGCATGTCTGTGGGAAAATGTCTTGAATACGAAGACTCAACCTAGAAGGAAACAGTACCATTCGCCTGGGTTGGGTCCTGGATTGTATAAAAGAGCAAGCGAGCTAAGTATTAGGTACGCATCCGTTCTCTCTCTTCTTGACTGTGGTCCTAACCAGCTCCTTCGAGTTCTCGCTGCCTTGATGGTCCTATAGAACTATGAACTGGAACTGTAATCCTTATACATTCTCTCTCTCCTAAAGGAGCTTTTGTCGGGGTGCTTTATCACAACTGGAACAGAACCGGAAGAGGAGTGTGTCGGGATCCAAACCACGCCTTGTTCATGCCCCACTTCTGCCAGCACTGGGTCAGGAGTCCCATGAGGTGCCATGACCAACAGAGTCTTGGCGTTGTTGCTGTCTGGCATGCAGCTGGCACTCAGTTAGCGGTTGCAGGACTCACTTGTCTCTGTCTGTCCTTTGGTCTCTGCCTCACTCTCCTTTCTCTGACTCCTCCCCTGACCATCCTCTCTTGCCTTTGTCTCCCTCTGTAGGAGAGACTGACCCTACCGCTTTGTCAGGCAGCAGAGGTTGGTGGTCTGGGTCCTGCACCTTCCTCCTCCTTTTCAGACCCTTCTTATGGGCATCTATAGCTGCAGCTGCCCACTGCCAGCTCCACCTACTTGGACAAGAACCAAGCTCAGGCTCCCCAGATGACTGTTGGGAAATGGGGAATCACGTGAGCACATGAGTCAAGTCTCAGCCTCCAGAGCAGCCCTGTTGCTAGACACACGGAGAATGTGATGTCATTCAAGATTCCTTTAGTAGTCACAGCCCAGCTTCTTGCCTTTCCCCGGGGAGCCAGTGTCCTAATTGTGGGGATTCATTCACTGCTTCCACCCCTCCAGGTATGACTGACAGTATCTGACTCCACTCCCACCTGCTCCTCTTCCTGACTTCTGTTTCCTTGTGCAATGAAGCTGGTAAAGAGCCTGATGCATGCCAAACCCCATGCAGGTAACTGTTGGATGCCAGGATCCCATGTATGCAGTGCCCCGCCCATCCTGCCTGTGTTCATCTGCCTTAGTTCCTTCCTGTGCCTCTCTGTTCCGCCATATCCCAAGCCTTGAACACCAAGTTTTCACTTCTTGTGCTCTTCCTCGAGGATGGGGATCATCCCATCCCCCACAGCATCACAGATGGTTCTCACTTCCCTCTTGGCTCTCAGCAGGCCCAGGAATTGCTGAGTGTAGGGGCTAGGACTTGTCCTCAGAGACCTGATTAAAGCGGAGTCCCAGGGGTTGGGGAAATAAAGCAGTCATTGAAGTGCTTGCCTTACAAGCACTCGGACCTGGGTTCAAACCCCAGAACCCACATTAAAAAAACAAAACAAAAAAAAAAAAAAAAAAACAAAAAAACCAGTCATGGTCATGTACTATTGCAATCCCAGCGCTAGAAAGGCAGAGATTTGAAGATCCCTGGGACTCAGTGGCCAACCAGCCTGGTCCACGTGGTGATCTCCAGGCCAATGAGAGATCCCCATCTCAAGGCAGGGGGGGGGGGGGGGGGGGGGGGGGGTGGCAACAACCGAGGAAACACTGTACTAAAGTTGCCCTTTGGCTTCTGCATGCATGTGCACATACCTGCATGCACACCTGTACACAAAGAGTGTTGTTCTGTGCGAACATCCTCCTCTGCCCTAAGTCACACATTCCTGGCTCCTTCCATCATGGTGCACACACCCAGCCCTTCCATCTGACCAGTCCACAGCAGCAAATGTGCAACCACAGCACATGAGGTGTCTCCCATATACCTGGTTCTGGGGGTTTCCAAATGAGCAAGCACAGAGAGAGTCCCTGCTCTCCTGGGTATTATAGTCTAGAATGAATGGCCGAGAGATAAAAATGAAAATATGATTTGTCATTAATCATTAAAACAATGTTTAATCACCTGCTGAGACAAACGCTCCAAGGAAGGGGCGATTTATTTCATTTGTTTATTTGTTGTTTTGAGCTAGAGCCTCTCTATAGAGGCTTGGCTGTCCTGGAACTTACTTATGTAACCAGGCTGGCCTTGAACTCACAGAGATCTGCCTGCCTCTGCCTCCCAAGTGCTAGGATTAAAGACGTGTGCCACCACATTGGGCAAAAAGCGGTGTTCTTTGTGAAAGGTAAATGAAGGGCTTTGGACTGGTCTGATTACCATGGGGGAAAGGACGCTTGTCTTACACTGAAGGATGGGCATGTTTACCTGCAGGGAGGGAGCTCCCCCTACCCTGGAAAGAGGAACAAGCATCTGGAAATGGACACCTGGACCTCAGCCCCTTCGAAGCAGGGAACACATATCTACTACCCCAAACTGGGACTTTTTAAAGAGTGAAAACTGGAGCTGTTAATAATTATACTGTGCCACCAGCAGTCACGGGGAACCACCCTGCCCTGCCCTGGTGCCCTACCAGGCACATCATGGTTGTACTGACTAAAAGGAACTCCTCTCTGCCTCCTGTCTCTTTAGTCACAGACAGAACCTGAGCGGTGGGATAGAGAGATGGCTCAGTGGTTAGGAGCACAGGCCTGCTGCTCTTCCAGTTCGATCCCCAGCACCCACAGGGTGGCTCACGACTGTCTGCAACTCCAGTTTGGAGGAGTCTGACACTCTCTTCTGAACTCCTTGGGCGCCAACCATGTAAATGGTACAGACATGCGTTCAAGCAACAACGCTCATACACACAATTAAATTAAAAACAAAACAGGAACATCTCCAATGCCCATGGAAACTTCCCAAGACCTAAGAGCTCATGTGCTCCCAGATAGGGAAACCAGGGTGCATTCCAAGAACGGGGCAGGCTCCAGTGCTTTCATCTTCAGTGATCAGGAGACAGGATCAGAGCATGTGAGCTGATGTCAGGGAACCTGTGGAAGCGGGCCTGAGGGGCTTCCAGCACCAGCTTTCAGGGTCTGTGGCTCTGGGCCTGGTGTACACACAGGTGCGCTCCCCAGGCTCTCTGTCTTCCCTGCAACCAAGTTCTGCCTGCTTCAAGGAAAGTGGGGAGCTTGGGGATCTTGTGGTTCCTTTGAGTTTCTTATCTCCTTTGTGATGAGGCATGGTTAGTTCTTAGGGTGTAAGTAGAGCCTCTTGGAGTGAGAAATGAGTGGTGTGTGTGACTCCTTCTGTCCCTCGGTCTGTTGGACTCTCAGACTATTAATACAAGCCATGTGTCTGGCTGCACCCCAAGCACACGTGCTCCCCACAATAAAATGTCACCCCTCCCAGCTCAGCCTGTTGTTTGTTCTTTCTGATTGGCGCCAGCCTCATAGACCCCATGGAGGTAGAATATAACTTTCCATAAATAAACTCTAACCTGACCTACAATTTAGCCCTTGGGTTGTTTTGGTGTTTTTTTTTTTTTTTTTTTTTTTTCTCTTTCTCTTCGTGGTAATGGGATCATAGCCCAAGATGGTCTCTCCTACATCTCCAGTCCCAGAAAGCAAGTTCTAGGTGTGCTCAGGTTTGGGCATTACTTGGACTCTCTGGTCTCCCACATCCCTGGCATGTGGTGGGAATACAAGGGCATACTGAAGGATGGTGGATGAGCTCCCATGCACCCACAGGATGCTATGCACAGCCTCAGTGCCTTTGTGAGTGGGGCCTTTGCTCAGAGGGTCTAGGACCCCTTCTCCTTCAGACATACCTCTAGCAGCTCCCTCTTCTCTGTCCCTTCCCTAACCACTGTCCCCTGGGGTCACCATAAAGCTAATCGTTCCTGCCTGGCTCTGAATCACAGCAGTCCAGGCAGTCCAGGCTGCTTCTTCCCCGGTGTGTCCACTGGACTCTGAGTAACTGAGTGGGTGCCAGTACCAGGGACTGAGCTCCAGCTGGTTGTGGGAAAAGCATTTTAATTCTGGGCACCCCAATCTACTCAGATTCAAGCACAAGCCTGCCTCCAAGAGTCCCTGTCCTCACTCTCTGTACCACACCACCTTGGGGGTGGGTCTGGCCAAGGTCTCCATTGCCTCCTTGCTCTGGGACATTCTTCAGGATGCCTGGATTCTCTGAAGGACTCTTCAGGGGGTCTGGAACCACAGGGAGTCTGGTGACACTCAGCCATACTTGTCAAAGACTTGATGGTGATAATTCATTTTGGGGGATTTATTGGGAGTTAAAACAAAAACCAGTAGGGGCCGGGGACAGAGCTCAGTGGTAGAGAGTTTGCCTGGCATGTACAAAGTCCCGAGTTCGATCCCCAGCATGTGCACACACAAATCAAGGACGGACACCTACTTTAGGGATAGTATTCCCCTGACACAAAGATGCACTTGACTTGATTTAAAGGGTTGCAGTTTCAAATCCTTTTAAAAAAAATCAGGTTGGGGGTGGCAGGGGAGACTGAGGCAGGCCCTCATCTATCCCTGGTTGGCCTTGAACTTCCAATTCTCTTGGTTTCACTCCCCCACCCCCATCTTCCAGGTGCTAGGCTTATGATATGTACTGCCCCACTGGTCCCGTTTCTTCTTATTGCAACCAAAAAGTAGCTGCTGAGTCCCAGCATGCAACACTATCAAGCCTTTTCAGGAGACCCCGATGTTGAGAGAAGAGCCAGGCATCGCCTCTGCCTTGGAAGACCTCACACTTTAACTGGGGAGGTGTAAAACTCACATTTAGAAAAAGCTCGGCCCACTTCCCCACGCACTGGTCCTCAGCTGTACTTGGATTTGCATCTGTCCCAGCATCAAGCAGGGCTTGGCCAGACTAGACCATATCCCGTGAAATGAGTGCGCAAGGGAAGAGCTGGAATTAGGATGTCTCATGGGGTGGGGCATCACGAGAGAGACAGGGTGCATCAGACACTGGGACATTTCTGGAAGCTTGGGGGAGCAAGTGAAAGGTTCCATGAACCCTAAAGAAAGGGAGGAACTCAGGGGGCCGTGACAAAAGGAGTCAGCAAACTAAAGAGGCAGGGATGAGCAGGAATCAGCAGGGCCCTCTGGAGTGGGCAAGAGGGCTTGGGAGAGTGGGAGAGGAGGATCAAGGTGAACAAAGTCTTGGGAATGATCTGGGGCAAGGGGAATGATTCGGTGAAGCCCGCACTTTGGGGAGACAGTTTGGAGGGCTGACTGCCAAGAGGAGGCCGGCCCAGCAGGGGAATGAGGGCTAGGTTTAGAAAGGAAGGAATGAACAGGACTTTTCAAAGCTAGCACATAATTGCCACAAGGGCTACCAGAGAGTCGTCAAAGGTGTCCTCAAGGTTTGGGTCTTGTGACCAAGGGAAGGGTGTGAGATGACATTGTGTGTGGTTGACTAAAAAAGAAACGAGACCGCATCCTCCTGGTCATAATTCATTGTCTTTAGTAACAATGCCTCCGGTCGCCAAAAAAACACACTTGTGTTTCACAAAGCGCTATTAACACTGTCATTCTCTACAAGAAAAACGTTGGCATAAATAACTTAGATGAGAAAATAAATATGTCACTGAACTCTTTAAAAACCACGACTTCCATTCTTGTGGATGAGTCCCACATGGAGAGTTTGCCAAACCCACCAGGCTAGCCCCAGGGGCTTCCCTCCTCCCATGTGCTTCGGTTACAAACATTCTCCCCCCCCTCCCTTTTTAACAATTAAAATCTACACAGAAAGTAAGAGGTGTCTGGAAATGATTTACAAAAAGATTTGTGGGTGGCGGCTGTGGCGCCTCCCAGCTTCTCAGCATATGTACAGCACTTGTGTCCCCCCCCCCACTATTTTTCATGTAAGATATGCCATCACGAAGGAGAGCACGAAGAAGCTGTTTTCCTGGACAGAAATGTGTCCGTGGGTGGCAGGCGGGCGGAGTTGTCCTGGAAGAGACATCTTTGGTTGGAAGTGGCTGGCAAGCCCGGTTTCCCCCAAGGACCTTCAACTGCTGTGTAGAAAACCCCTTTAAAATGTGTCAAGGCAGTAGAGGCAGGAAACGGAGCTTTGGGGAACAGGGTTGCGATTTCTGTCCCTTCCACCATCTCTGGGACCCAACCCTAGTTGAAGGCAAATTTGAGATGAAGGAGTGGGGGTAGCCAAACATCTGGGGAGGCCAGGCCGGGAATCAACAGCCCCTTCTAGGAAGTTGCCAACCAGAAATCTCTTTCCCTCTCTCTCTCCCTCGCTCACTCCCTGTCCCTTCCATCTGCCCATGTCCTTGGAATCTCAGCAGAGTCCTTGGAGAGTCTTACTCTCACCCTGACCCATATTTTACAAAGGAGACACTGAGGTACCAAAAGAGAACCACGTAGCTCAACCTCACACTCAGTTGGCAAGCCAGGGCCCAAAACCCTATCTCGTGCCGCGTTCTTGCACACAGTGGGGTGGGGGTGGGGGAATCTTACTGTACTTCCGTAACCAGGTTCTTTCACACTCCCCTCCCTTTATGGTGAAAATGCTACCTTGTCCGGTAGGGAACCGGCGAGTATAGGAGGGTCCTCCACCCCCACCCCCCCAGCACCCCTACCCCGGGCTGGGCAGAGTGGCTCAGTGTCTATGACTCAGCTCCCTCTCCTGGCCTGCGGGAACCCCCGCAGCAGGCTGGAGGGCGAGGGGACTCTACGGGTTGGGGACTCCGCGCACGGCCTGGAAGGTTTGGTGCCCCTGGCTTGGGCTGCAGGCTTTACAATGAAAACGGGTCGGATCGCTCCGGGGCTGCGCGGGCGCGGGAGCGCTCTAGTAGGCGTTCTCCAGCTCCGCCTGGTTGGCTTTGGCGCCCCGGGCGCGGGGCCGTGGCTTGCGACCCTTCTGCGGTCGCGCGGTCTCGGGCCCGAAGTCCTTGAGCTCCGACTGGTTGTGGAAGCGTGTGAGGCGCTTGCATTTGCAGGAGGCCACCAGACGCACCTTGCGCGCGCGCGGCGCCGCGCCACCGGGACACAGCAGCTGCACCCGCTGAGCGCGGTAGCGGTCCGGGATGCAGCGGAAGTCGGGTCCGTTCGGGCGCCACCACTTCACGCGGCCGATGGCGTTGGGCAGCAGGCGCGCGGGGCCACACTGGCCCGAGCACACCAGCTCGGTGACCGGCTTGGCGCTGCGACACGGCCCGTCGGTCACGAAGCGGGTGTAGTGCAGCTCGCGGCAGCTGTATTCGGACACGTCTGCGGAGAGAGGGAAGTGTGAGGGCGGCACCCTAGCCCAGGCTGGCCTGCTCCCGCCATTCCTCCCTGCTGTTTCCAAACCTGCCGCTCTCCTGGCGCTTTGGCACCAATGCATGGATTATAGAAAGGAAGCACCAGGTACTTCTGGAGCTTGCGGGGCGGGGGGGGGGGGGGGGGAAAGATCTCTCCCTGTCTGCTCTCTGTCCTTGGAACCCAGTGATCAAACACCAGCGCTCTATCATTTACGTTCTTTGCGATCTGTGGGCAAGTAACTTGACGGTCTCTCTTCCCCACATCTGTAAAATAAGTTGCCCCAGGATTCAATGACCTCAGCCACTACATGCGCATTATACCGAGTACTGTGTGGTACAGAGTCAGAGCTGGCAGTTTGTTCTTGTTTGGGGACTGGGTCTTATGTAGCCGGGGCTGGTCTCAAACCGGCTGTGTACTTGAGGATGATCTTGAATTTTTGCTCTCCCATCTTCGCCTCCCGGGTGGTGGTATACAGGCGTGGGTCACTCTGTCTGGCTTATGAGGTACTAGGGATCCGGCCCAGGGCTTCGTGCATACTAACCAAGCTCTCTTCTAATTTAGCTCCTTGTCCCCAGCCCTGCCTAGCAGCCACTAGCCACACCTGGCTGGCTCTGGTCCCTTCTAAACTCCTGTACCAGCCACTGGGGCAGGGGAGGGGTCCCAGGAGATGGAGAACCGAGTGGAGGTTAATTGAAGGTAATAAATCAGGACAGCTGCTGTGGAGGAGCGGGTAGAAGGGCAGGTGGCGGGGATAAGAATTCATTAGACTTGAAAGCAACCAAAGGCAGCGTTTCCAACCCCCTCATTATCACAGGTCCAGGCTGAGAAAAGAACTTGCCCCAAAGGCAGGGCTGGGCTGCCTGACACCCCTGCCCAGAACTCCAGCACCTCCTGGCTCCTGCAAGGGTGAAAATGATTTGTCAGAAGATCCCAGGTTGGGGGTGGGTGGGGGTAGAGGGCCACTCACTCTTTGCTAGCTATTTCCTTAGCAGAGGGGGTCAGAGTTCTGACCCCCAACCCTACAGCTTCTGCTCGCATAAGCATTTAACACCTGCTGCATACCAGGCTTTCTTGTTCAGTGGCTCATGGTAATCCAAGCCTGCGCTCTGGTGAGGGAGTTGGGTCTGATGTCCCAGCCTCATCTATCTCATGCACACATCCAGGCTGTCTCCTGCCGTGAGCTTAGGTGGATGGGAGCTTTCAAGCTAGCTCATTCATATGCGAGTTCTGTCCACCCCGCAAAGTTTCACAGGGTCAGGGCTAATATGACACAAGGATTTTAAAAAAAAAAAGTTCCAGGACCAAAACCAGAGAGGAGCAGAGGCCAGGATCCACCTCCACCCCAGAGAGCAGGCACAGCAGGAGAGGTGTGTATGTGTCCCTTGTCACCCTCCTGTGGCTGGCTTTTTGGTTTCTGGGCTGATTTGACTTCCTCACCCCTGCAGGGGTGGTATGTGGAGGCGGTCTGTTTGCCCAGGGAAGGATAAGTTTTGGGGCTTTCCAAGAATAGTGCCCGTAGGTCAGGCACTTCCTCTGCAAAACGTGACGGGCCTTGCATGCTCCTTTGGGGTGGCCCTTTCCCCCCCATCCCTTACTGGCTAGGAGACAGGAGACACAGAGTGTGGCGGCAGCCTGGGAAGTGAGCTTCTGTCCCACTCAGATGGTGACCAGCAGGCAGCAAGGTCATCACACTCCGGAGTATGTTCCTCCAGCTGCCACCACACCCCAGTCATTCCCGCCAGCTGTGCACCCGATCCCCCAGGCGTTTCTCTGCGCAGACCTGCCTCCACAGGCTCTGTCCCTAGGAATGAGGCAAAGCTGGGGCCAGGGTGCAAGCAGAGGGCAGACGGTGCCACCTGTGCCCAGACGGGGGATGGTCCATTCAACTGCTACTCATGTCAGGGGCTAAAACCGTACCTAAAACCCTGCTCTCTAGTGTTAGCCCACTGGGCTCAACAAGGAGAACTGAAGGGGTTCTTCCTGGCTTCAGGCTGCCACTCAGACGCAATCTAGGTTGCGCACAGCTGGATCAAAGCAGCTTCCAGTCTCAGCTCTTCTTACCCCCTTTATCTCAGGAGCCTCGGTTTCTCCACCTTCAAGCTAGGGCTTTACCTCCTGGAGCGGCCATGTGGGATACAGTACAGCCACAGCCATCCAGCATCCATCAGGTGCCATTGCTACCAGCCTTACCTTGTCACCTCCCCACTGGTCCAGTTAGATCTGACCCCGGTGTCCTCAATCTCAAGGAGCCCCGTGCCCACGTTAATGTCAGCTTTGCCTGATCTCAGTCTCCCCCCTTCCTTGGATGCTCAGCCAGCCCCCCCAAGCCTGTCCTCAGATCCTAACAACCATGCTAGCATTCTTCCAGGCAAGCCTGTCCCTCCCCCGGTGTGGCAGAGGCTAAGTATCTACCCAATCATCAAGGCCTCCAAAGAGCAGATTCTAGAACTACCTGGGTTTCCTCCCAGGATCCCCCATGCTAACAACTTGTCTTCTCCATCCCATACCTTTGGTGTCATAGGGATGGTGGGGAGGTCTTCCTCCGTTCTCTGCCCGGTTCATGGTCTGGTTGTTCTCCAGCTCCTGGGGAGGCTCAGGGTACTCTCTGAGCCCAGGGATGATTTCTGTGGCATCATTCTTGAAGGCTGGCCACCCCTGGCTCTCAACAGCACGGAAGGCTGCATGAACAAGCAGACAGACAAGAAATGGGGCTAGCGAGAGCTGCATGGTGCCAGATGGAGGGCAGTCCCTAGCACAGGCTCCAGTCCCCAGCCTAGATCCAGTGGCCTTTTTAAAGCCCCCTCTGCCTCATGCCAGCCAATAAGGAGGGGCTGGAACAGGGCTGGTCCCATGTTTCCTCACCCCCCTCTCCAGGGGGAAAGGGGTGTGCTCAGAGTGAGCCCTCCCCAAGACTTCTCGAGCTCAGCAAACTTCCAAATTGCTGCTGGCACTCCCAGGTGACCCAAGGGGAGGGCGGTGAGGCAGGGACAGAGCTAGCTCTCCGAGCACCTCCCACGTTCAGACGGCTGTGGTTTTCAGATATCAAAATGAGCTTGGCTTTTAATTGTCTGGCTCCCTGGGCCCCTCAGGCATTCTCAAAACAAACTGTGGGCCAGCTTAACAAAGGAAACATGTGGGGCTCAGAGTTCTACAGAAGGCAGAGTCCAGCTGACCAAATTCCTCTAGCCAAGCTTCTTTGTCACCCCACCAGCTAATGGTCTTAATTAAAGGTGTTTGTTTACACCCCACTCCCACCCAGAAGCAGAAGGATGCCTTTTTTATTTGGGGTGGGGGGATTCTGGGGAATCCAACCTAGGGTCTCAGGCTTGCTATGCAAGCCCTGTACAGGGACGCTTTTAAAGAAACCCCATTGGCCTCAAGTCCATATGGCTCAACACTAATGATTCTGAGCAAAAAAGTGTCTTGGCTTTCTCTTCAAAAATGAGGGGTGGGGGTAGTAGAGAGTCCAGAGCCACCAGCGAGAAGGTGGGATTCTGGTGACAGGTTGAGGTAAGCAGGTCACCAAGGCTCTTGGAGACGGAGCACAAAGAGGAAATCTCTTCTACTCTTTGGGGCCTGGAATCTGTCACAGGTGGTTTTTAGCCAGGGAACTCCATGTGGCTTATAGGCTGGTGTGCCAAAGGTAGTTCCTTCCCTGGCCAGGTCTGAGGCAGGCAACATGGATTCCCATTTCTTAGCAAAAGCCAAGGTCAATGCTTTTACTGCTGATGTTTCCCCATCATTTCTCAGCTTATTACATTTGTATGTACGTGTGTGTGTGTGTGTGTGTGAGTGTGTGTGTGTGTGTGTGTGTGTGTGTAAGTATACATGTGTGGGTTCATGCAAAGGCCAGAGGAGGTGTGTTCTCCTCTGTCACTCTCCAAGTTAGTCCCCGAGACAGGCTCTCTTACTGAGACATGTAGGTTAGGCTGGCTAGCTGGCTAGTGAACTCCCATTATCCACCTGCCTCTGCCCTCCTACCCCACCCTCGCAATCCTGGGGTTATAAGCACATATGGCCACTTTTCCACATGGGTGCTAGGGATTCGAACTCAGGTCTTCATGCTTGCACAACATGCACTCTTACTCACCAAGCCATCTCTCCAGCCTCTCATTATATTTTCATAAACAGCTCCGAGTCTTAGAGGAAAGACCCAAGGGACACATGTAACAGATGAGTTTCAGAAAGCCATCTCAGGTCCATCTAGGCCACTGGTTCTCAACCTTCCTAATGCTGTGGTCTTTTAAAACAGTTCCTCACGTTGTGGTCATCCCTAACCATAAAATTATTTTCATTGCTATTTCATAACTGTAATTTTGAAACTGTTAGAATCATAATGTAAACACCTGATATTTCCCATAGTCTTAGGATTGATGAACCCTGTGAAAGGGTCGTTCAACAACCCCCATGGGGTCATGACCCACAGGTTGAGAACCATGGGTCTAGGCACAAAGAAATCCAAAGGAGTTGCTGGCTCAGCCAGCCGTGACAGAAGGGCCATGCCACAGGGAGGAGGAGGGGCGTGAGCAGGAGGGTTCACACCTGAGGCGTAAAAAAAGGAGGACTGGCGGAAGCCTTCACTGAGATGGATTGTTGGAGGATGCCCCAGCCCCAGAGGAAGGCTGGAAAGAAGGCTACGGTCCACCTCGCTGCCGCCGCCGCCGCCTTGGTATGTTAACTGTGCGATGAATAAGTGTCCCCCACCTACACAGCTTCTGCAGGGCTCTGCCACCTGCCTCGACTTGTAAGTGGCCTGTCCATCTGTGGCCAGCCGCCTGTGTGCTCCTTTTCATCTCCATCACCCACACATCAATGCAGCTGCCCTGACAGTTTTACAAGGCAGACAGAAGTCCCCCCAGGAAGGGCCCTCTCTGATACCTGCTTCCTAAGTCAGTTTCCTCCGGGGCAGACAAAAACAGCTGTGGCCATTGTTGGGGGTGATCTATCTCTCACACCAGAGCTGTGGTGTTGTTAGAAGCTGCCCCCTCCTTTTGTCTGTGACCTCCAGTCTCCTTTTTCCCTGCTCTGGAATGTGGACTGTTAACCCTGTCCGGGCCAAAAAGCCAGCCTGTGACTTGGGAGAGGGGCAGTTCCTGGGCAGGGGTTCTATGAGCATGCAGAACGGTCCTCACAGCACCACCTGCTGACCGGAGATGACAACCGGCCACCTTAAACAGAGCTGCAACCTGTCCTTGGAACACTTCCGCCACCTGCTGGACATAAGAGGAGAAACCCAGTGACCAGAGTGGCCGGGCTCAGGATTGAAGCAGTGTTAACAGGAAAAAGGGTGTATACAGAGAAACTGGGCTCCTTAACGGTCCATCCCTCCGGATCATCCTCTGCCAACGGGTAGCCCTGCCCTTCACGGATGGCTCTGCTGTGGTGCCTGCCTTCTGTGGTTTCCCTTGAGGTTAAGTCAGTGATGGGTGTATTTACTCAACACAAAAACCTTATCATCTCTCAAGGTTAAGCAATAAATAGTCTTGGGGTCAAACCTCAGGTCTCAGGGGGTGCCTGTTGACTGCAGTTTAGGGTCTTTCTTCTTTCTTTCATCTGTCTGTCTTTGTTTTTCAAGACAGGGTTTCTCTGTGTAGCCCTGGCTGTCCTGGAACTCACTCTGTAGACCAGGCTGGCCTCAAACTCAGAGATCCACCTGCCTCTGCCTCCCCAGGGTGGGGATTAAAGGGTCTTTCTGACCTCTTGTTCTCAGCAAGACTACTATAAACATTCCTGTGTGGTGTGGTGGGTTTGTCGTGTAGTTTGTTTTGTTTGTGAGATGGCCTTGCTGTGTAACCCAGGCTACCTTCAAATCCACGGTCCCCCCTGCTTCAGCTTCCCAATGCTGTAGTTACAGGTGCATATCGCCACACCTGGAGTTTCTTTAATTACTCTTGTAAGTTTGAGATCAGTGTAAGTTGACAAGGACTTGAAATAATTCAGAGGGATTTTATGTCTTCTCTGCCCGGTTTCCCGCCATGGTAACAGCTCACGAAAGGTGCCGGTACAGGCACCACAACCAGGACACACCAGTCTTACATCCTCCCTGATTTACAAGTGCTCACGCCCATGTGCATATGCTCGTGTATTTGCTTCTTTTTTAAAAAATTATTTTATCTATGAGTGCTCTGTCTGTCTGTATGCTTGCAGGTCAGAAGAGGACATCCAATCCCATTATCGATGGTTGTGAGCCACCATGTGGTTGCTGGGAATTGAACTCAGAACCTCTGGAAGAACAGCCAGTGCTCTTAACCGCTGAGCCAGCTTCCCAGCTCCACTCATATATTTACTTCTGTGCAATTCATCACATGAGATTTGCCTATTCACCACCACAATTAATATGAAGAACAGCTCCATGGCCCCAAGGATCTGACCTAATGTTCTTTCATCATTTATTAATTTTTTTGAAAGTGTCTCATGTACCACAGGCTAGCTGAGGCTAACCTTGAACTCCAGATCCACCTCCCAGGTGTTGAGATTACAGGTTCATGCCATCACAGCCTGCTCTGTCGATTTTACGAAGACGTCCACCCACCTCCCTCACCCTCCCTCTTCCCTTCCAAGCCCAACTCATGGCAACCACCAATCTAACCTTGATTTCCATAGTCTTTCAATTAAAAAATGTGATGCAGCCAGTTGGTGGTGGCACACACCTTTAATCCCAGCACTCTGGAGGCAGAGGCAGGTGGATCTCTGTGAGGTCTGTCTACAGAGCTGGTTCCAGGACAGCCAGGGCTACATTGAGAAATCCTGTCTACAACAACAACAACAACAACAAACAACATATTATGCAGATGCAACCAATGCATGTCACTGTTTTTTTTCACTCGACACAATTCCCTGGAGTTATCTAGTGTATGGGTACAATGACAAGCACGTGTCCTTCATTAGTGTCCTACAAAGAATTTTCATTGCCCAAGTTCCCTGTGTTCCCCCGACTCACCCCTCCCATCCCATCCCAACTCCTAGCACACACTGAGCTCTTTTCTGTCTCTATAGGCCTTACATCAGCCAGAACACCGTCAGCTGGTCTTACACAGTATGGCAGCTTTCCATGTTGGTACCTCCAACAGCTAAGTTTTAGGTGTTTTTAAAAAAGGTATTAATTTTTTTTCCAGACAGGGTTTCTCTGTGTAGCTTTGCGCCTTTCCTGGAACTCACTCTGTAGCCCAGGCTGGCCTCGAACTCACAGAGATCCACCTGGCTCTGCCTCCTGAGTGCTGGGATTAAAGGCGTGCGCCACCACCATTTTATTTTATTTTTAATTATGTGTACATCTGTATGTGGGTGTGTGCTTCTAAGTGCAGGTGCCTGTGGAGGCCAGAAGTACCAGATCTTCTGGACCTATAGTTGTAAGTGGTTAATGAGCCACCCAAATGGGTGCTGGGAACCAAACTCAGGTCCTATACAAGAGCAGTATGAATTCTTAACTGGAGTCACCTCTCCCAACCCCCTAGGTTATTATTTTTAAATGTTAGGAAAAGGCTGTACAGGTATGGTTGGCATGTGCCTTTAATCCTAGCACTTGGAAGCAGAGGGCAGGGAATCAGGAGTTCAAGGCCAGTCTTGACTACAGATGGAGTTTGAGGCCAGGCTGGGCTACATTGAGACCCTACCTCAAAAACAATAGCACCACAGAAGTTAGAAAAAGCAAACATAAAAAAAAAAAATCCAAACCTATAAAAGGAAACACACCCAAAACAGACCTCTTTGTAAGATAAGACATTTATTTTGGTTACAATTTTATAGTGTGTTAACACTGGTGGTACAATAGATATTAAACTTTACTTTCCCCCCATGGCAGGAATCGAACTCAGGGCCTTGCCCACGCTAGGCAGGTGACAGTGCTCTGCCTCACCCCACCACCCCCTTTCCCCTGAACCTTTTCTGTCCAGTAAATCACTCTTATTCAAGTTACCCTAACAGCTGAGGACGTTAGAGAAACACAAGCTAAACATTTTCCATTCTTCTCTCTACCCTGAGACTCGCTCTGTTTATGATCGGGATAGAATCCTGATCTGGAAGGACCATCTGATGCCACTTTTATGAAAAAGAAAATGTTCTGTGAGGAAAGCTCTTACCTTCATATTTAAGATCAGTGCTTATTTTGATTAAAACATTGAGCATCTTCATACTACAAGCATCTTAAGGTGAACTTGTGGCTGGAAAGGCACCAACCTCTTCAACAGTGCCACCTGCTGGCCACGGCATCATTACTCATGCCCATTTCCTGGGGGGTTGGGGGAGGTGTTAAAAACCAACGGGATTCTTAAAACAACCTCCCATGTTGGAGCCCAAAAGAGCCTTAGTGTGGGCCAAAGGAGTTCCCTCGCTTGGTAAATGTTGTTGGTCTATGCTCTCAAGATAGTAGAATGGCGGAGGGGAACAGCCTGCCTCTAGGAAGGCAGCCTGCCTACTTGAAGACTGAGGAGGAAACCATTTTACATTTTAATTTTAACCTGGATTTTTATGAGTCAAAGAAAGTGATCAGGTCCGGGGAAGAGGAAAGGACATCCTGAATTCTTTATTCCATCACTTTCCAGGGACAGACCACCATCCAGGAACGGCCCCCACTCGAGGGCGTGCACGTGGCGGCTCTTCGACAACACACGGCTATTCTAGCTGAAGAAGTAGGAGCTAATCTCTGAACACGGGGTAAAGCCAACCGAGAAACCCTCAACTTTCAGCAAAGAGCCTCAAAGGAAAGGCAGGAATCTCCTAAGGGCCCCTTTTCCTCATTTTTCCACAAAGGCTGCCAGGAGTAAACCGCAGTGGGCTGTCCTGTGGGGTTGTCACCCAGATGAGGCAGGAGGAAGGGAGCCCAGACTCTCCCAGAGCAGAGTTCATCCTCACACATGTCCCCTAACTGACCGGGGACCCACTTTTACTTCCTTTTCTGGGGCTGGCTCAAAGACATGCACAGGGTGCTGGGACATCACTGGGAGCTGGTCTCAGAGGCATCAGAGCCAAGAACAGCCCAGCTTCCTTAGGCAGCAAAGCCTCAAACTACTTCCACTTAGCTTTAAAGTGCTGGGTGACCCTTAATTATGTGAATTGTTTTGATTTTGAAACACAGGATCTTGCTATTGTAGCCTAGAGTCTCAACATGGAGACCATACTGGCATCAAACTTGCAGTGATCCCCCTGCCTCTGCCTCCCATGAACTGAGACTGTAGACACATGCTAGCATGCCCTGCTATCCCAGATAGTTTCTGTTTGTTTTCTCTCATGACGACCCACAGGTAAGTTCTGTCAACTTTACGGGGTTATCGTGAAGTGCAAATCAGATGAAGCAAGAAAAGCCACTTGGAAACTACGGAGTGAGGTACACAGTTTGGCTGTGGCCACTTCATTCTGGAAAGAAGATGATGGATCCCATGTGTCCGGGGATGCTGTGGTCACATAGGATAGGGGACAATGACCGTCCAGGCTGCACAGTTCTGCAACAGCTGTCATCAGGGGTCTTTACTCCAGGAGTCAGGCCCTAAGATGCACCTGCTTCTCCAGGCTCCTGCCAGACGCTCCTCAGCAGTTCTGAAAAAGGCACATTCCCCACCTTCACGGTCAACACGGCCGAGGTTTCCATTTAAAGCTGAATTTGAAACATTCAACAAAAATCCCTGATATTTCTCTCCCTCCAAGTAAGAGTTCTTGGCAAACTCCGGCAAGACATCCTACAAGCAGTCATACAGGCTGCTGGGACCCAGGGGCCCTGTGACAACAACACTCTATATCCACTGGGCATACCCACAGCTCCAGGTCCGTCTAAAAACAGGCTTTTATAAGATGCCTATGCGCTAGGTGCTGGGGTGGTGGCTGAGTGCCACCCCTCTGTTCTGTGTGACCCTGGATATACACAGAGCAACAAGAACAAGTCCCAAGAAGACTGTGTTCACTCTCTGGCAAATGTGTACACACGTAAGGTCCAGCGTGTTTCCAAACCATCCTTACAAAGTCCTTTACAAGGTCATTCTTCGTTTGTTCTCTCTCCAATAAAGGAGAGATCTGCTGGCATGACACAGCAAGTCTCATTTCTGCCCAGAGAGTCACTCCATCAGAACCACCCATAAATGGGCAGGGTGAGCACAGGGACTCTTCATTCCCCTTCTGTCCCTGAGGGGACAGCACCCTACCACCACCACCACTTCACACCCACGCACACACCCATGCACAGGAGCTGTAATTGGGTGACTTCCTCCTTCCAGTCTTAGAATAGCAACCAGGATGAAAAGCAGTTAGTATGATCGCTTGGACTCTCCCACACTATAATTCAGGATAAAACCCTTGCAATTCTCCAAATGGTGGGTTTGTTTTTTTTGTTTTTGTTTTTAATGGGCCAGACCTCAACACCCTGTATTCTAAAAAAGAGAAATAAAACCCTGCCCAAGGCATCGCTCTTCTAACAAGCAAAAGAACAGAGCCATCCACAGAGAAGGCACCAAAGCAGCAGATACGGAACGTAAGATCCCCAAAGAGGGACACTCTAAACATCCCAAAAAATCGGGAGAGCCCTCCAGGAAAAACAGATCTGCCTACCCAAGGGCCCCTGTATAATATCTTTAATTCTAAGGAAATAATTAAAACACAGCCTCTTCGTGGAAATTCAGCCACTAATAACCTATCTCCACCCTGCTTCAGAACTCATATCATGCCTCTGCCTAAAAGGGTGTGGTGGGCTGTGAGGACCAGTGACTGACAGACGTGGGGAGAGCAAAGCCTGTGTTTGCATAGATCCTTTACCAGGGTCACCATGCTAAACCACTCAGGGGAACCCAGGTGGGAGAGGGGGGCCATGAGGAGCGCCTGTGAGAGTCTTAGGGCCTTACACCCATAGGCCTCCTGCCCTGGGTCACTGAGATGTATCTATGCCACAGGCTTCCTCCCTGAGCCCCCACCTCAGAGAAAGGACATAGACTACAGGAAAGGACAGCCAAGGAGCAAGAATGGCCTCCTTAGCAAGCTTCTTCATATGCTCCCTAAGGGTGGAACAGCCCCGGGCCACAATGGGACAGACATGGGCAAATGTCTTGTGACACTGGGAACAGGGTACACTGTGTTTCCTAAGCATGGCAGTCAGACCTCTGCAGAAGGGGCTGTGGGCACCCTAGAGTTTCACCTTCCCCTCCTTGACTAGTCTGTCATTGAGCTGGCAGAGTTGGGCCAGGAAGCCGTCATTGGGGCCGATCTCACGATTCTGCCTCACGATGCTGAGAGCAGATTTGACGTCCATCTTCTGCCGCAACATGAGGTAGGCGATGACTAGCGTTGGGGAGCGGCTGTACCCCTCACGGCAGTGGACAAGCACCCGGCCTGCGAGAAACGGGGGAGATGTGGTAACTGGGGAAGCCCAAACTCACTGCAATTCTGAAATTCTCCCATCCAACCAGTAGAGAGCGTATCGCCATGCCACCGTGCCCCACCCTGAATGGCCACAATAATAAGAATGAAAGACCCAATGTCTGATCAGGGAGAGAAGTGAAGCAACCACGACTCTTCCCTATCACTAGGGAAGGCAGGGTGTGAAGCGGCCCCTCCGCCATGGAAAACTGGCAACATCCACTCAAGTTGAACACCTGTGCCCCCTACTGCCCAGCAGTGGTACTCCAACCCAGACACCCTCACTGAAAGACACAGCCCTCAGTGTTCTTACATCTTAGAACCACTACAGTGGCCCCCAGATGGAAATTCCCAAAGACTATCTACAGTAGAATGGGTAAATAATAAGAGTCTTTTAAAAAAGAATTAATGATCGAGGTAGGGCCAGTGAGAGGGCTCAGTGGGTAGAGGGGCTTGATGTCAAACTAATGACTTGAGTTCAAACCCTGGAATCCACATGGTAGAGAGAACTTTCTGTAAGTTGCTCTCTGACTTCCACACACATGCCCAGTACCGTCACCCCTTCACCCCTATGTATATGCATATATGTGCGTGTTAAATAAATAACAAAGAATTAATGATCTAGTCAGATGTGGTGGTACACATCTGTAATCTCAATACTGTAAGAGTCTGAGGCAGGAGAGTCACCAGAAGTTCGAAGTCATCTTAGGCTACAGAATGAGACCCTGACAAAAAAAAAAAAAAAAAAAAAGAGATGGTGGCCCAGGTAAAGGCATTTGCTGCCAAGCCTGATGAGCTGAGTTCAATCCCTGGGACCCACATGATTGGGCGCACGCACGCACGCACACGCGCACACACACACACACACACTCACTAAATATGCAACCCACCAGAAAGAACATGTATGAAGCACAAAAATGTAATAGGGTTCCACAGAACAGAAAAGAGGCCCAACTAAACCACGCTCTTAGAAGCCTGAACAGTGGTAACCTGGGGGAGCACAGAGATGGGAGGGAGCACGGAGCAGGCTTTCTGTGGTGCTGGTTGTGTCCTGTTTCTTGATCTGGGGGATGGTACACAGGTGTCTGTCGTTCACTGAATGGCCTACTTTGTGACATCGGCCTTCTCTATAGGAATTTTATCCTTCAGTCAAGAGTAAACCATGAAACCAGGTATGGTGCCACATGCCTGGAGTCCTGGCACTCAGGAGGCTGAGGCAGGAGGATGGCATTACTCTGTTTTAGAACAAAACAATGTACACAATCAGATAAATAAGGTATGCCATGTGTGTCCACACATGTGACCCTTGTCAAGAGGCACTGGGAGAGATGACTCAGCAGGTAAAAGCACTTGTTCTAGATCCAAGTTTGGTTCCCAACACCCATACTAGGCAGCTCATAGCCACCTGTTACTCCAACTCCAAGGGAGTCCATGACTTTTTCCGGCCTCCATGGGTACCTGCACACACGTGGTAAATACACTCACACAAATAAATAAAAATAAAAATATGCTCTACAAACAACGTTCTATAGGTGTACGTAATAGCATAGAAAAGCTCAAATATTCAGAATGAAAGAGACCAGACCAAAAAAGAGTGCATGCTGTGTGATTCTGTGGACATAAAAATCTGCGAAATGCACACTGGTCTCTGGTGACAGAAAGCAGACCCAGAGGTGCTTGTGAACGGAAGGTGGAAGGGACGGGAGGCAGTGCACAGGGTGACGAAAACTGTGGGGGGATGGACACATTCGCTCTCTTGGTTGTAGTGACGGCTTGATGGCTCTGCTTATGTCAAAATGTTAATGACGTCAAAATGTTAATGACAGTCACGTTAAATACGTACATACACTTTCCTGAATGCCAACTATATCTCTGCAAAGCACATTTTAAAAGAATGGATTTCAGGACTGGAGAGATGGCTCAGCAGTCACCAGCACTTCCTGCTCTTGCATAGGTCCTGGGTTTGGTTCCCAGCAAACATGTTAGCTCACAACCATCTGTAACTGCAGTTCCAGGGGACAGATGCCCTCTTCTGGCTTCTGAGAGCTCCTACACACACACACACACACACACACACACACACACACACACACACACACACACACACGTGCGCGCGCGCGCACACGCCCTCACGCCCTCTTGTGGCTCCCCCAAATTGCCCTCGGTCTGTCATCCCATCCTCCTCTTTCCCAGCATTCCCCTTTGCCCTCAGCCTCTCCTGCCTGCTTCCTGCAGACTCTACGCCTTCCCACTGCCACACTCACGGCTTCTGTTTCTGTCTGCTTCATTCTTTCATCACCAGTGAAATGTAAACTCAGAATTCCTCAGGGCCAGGAAAGCAATGATGGGGGGGAAGGGAGGGAGGGAGGGGCCAAAGGTCATTGGCAGAAAAGTCCCATCACATTGCAGGGAGCCCCCCCC